>JAFMPE010174707.1:0-18468 GCA_024759925.1 Ficus religiosa
ACCACATTTTTTTTTGATATATTAATCAATATGATATAAATTCTTCATTCTTAACCAATATGACATAAATTTTAATTAACTTTAATTTAATTTTGTATCATATTAATCTAGTATTAATTTTTTTTGGTCGTAATTGACTTTTAAATTTATATTATTTTCCAAATCCCAAATACACAGGCCCAAACATGAAGCCTAGAACTCGTAAGCCCATTAATTTTTTTTTGGTTTGTTGAAAACTAAGCCCACATATTTTATTAAACCTTACCATGTAGTATGTACCATAGCAGCCGATGAAGAAAGTCTTGTAAGAAAAAGAAATTCCTTCGCAAGTTCGCTTTCTTCTCTGATATCGTTCATCCTCTTTCTACACGTCACCACAGGAACCACACCAGAAACCGACCGCTGGAAACCACCCACTATCAGTTGGTAAACTGATCTCTGATGATGTTCATTCTCTATCTACGCCTCACCACCAGAACCACATCTAAAACTGCTTGAAATAAACTGTCAGAAACTGCCCATTATCGGTCGGTAAACCGATCGCTTTTCCCATATTTGGCTTGATGATTGGTGAGACTTTGCTGGAACCGACGACGTTCGGAAGTCACCAAATCAATAGGAGCCGCTGTTTATAAACCGATGAACAACCCTAGAAAAAACAAATAAATGGACATTATATTTCTAACTTTTTTCCTCCTTATGACATCAAAGAAAAAACAAAAAGTTAGAAAGTATACATGCATTTTATATTGATGCAATTTTTTACCATTCTATTGTTGGGTTTTTTTTTTTTTTCTCTTTTTCTTTTTCTTTTTTTTTTTTTTTGAAAAGGACCATTCTATAATATTTAATACAAAAATCTAAATATTTTCTCAATCCATGCTTCATTTTGACCTTAAAATACCTAAAATACTCGTATCTTAGGCGATTTTTCTTCAAAATATATGATGTCGCGATCTCTCGTGCTACGATTTTGCCTCCTTCTAACGACGACATTATATCTGATGACAATTAATGCTCCACATGACGGTGCCACAATCTTCGGTGCTGATCTCATGTGCTATCTCCAGTAAGATATGGGGATTTTTAAGTTGAAAATGATGGGATTTTTCAATTTGGGAATTAAGGTTTCGTGATTTGGGTTTTTTTTTTAAATAAATTTTGGACAGATTTGTAATTTTTGTAAATAAAATATTATGTGGTAAATCTATAAATAAATGTATTTATTAAATTAGGAGAATTACTTAATTTGTTAATTTGGCTGTAAATCGTATATTTATGAAGAAAATTATATGATGTCAATAATATTGCATTTACGAGTAAATATTATTATTATTATTTTTTGGAAAGCGACTTGACGGAAAATACTGAATTTACTTAGTAATACTGAACTTATTTTGCAAATATCAGATTTATTGTAAATAAATCAAATTATAGAAAGATAAATAATGAATAAACTAGTAAATTAATATATTTACCAAGTAAATATAGAATCTATGTAATAAACCAATTAAAACAACAAGACAAACAAAGAATTAGACGAAAATATTATACTTTCTTGTAATTGCCATTTTATAATTAATTTGTGAAATAGATTAAAGTTAGTAAATATTTTATCTTAGTAAATACCTGAATGGTAAATATCTCAAATTATAAAAAATAATGGATATACTCATAAATTATCACATGCACACAAATATATTTTATTTTGGAGTCACAAGTTACCACATGATCATGTTTGTAACCACAATAAGAGTAAATCTTTGTATTTACTTATTGAGAAAATGAAATTATTTACTCCGGTTAAAATAATTATTTATTACTATTTTTAAAATCCAAACTTTACATAAATCCTAACGCTACCCTCAAATCAGATTTGATAACTAGATCTAACAACTACAGCCACTGTCCTCTCTAGCAAAATCGTCATCAGAGAAGACGGAGTTGTAGTCTCCAAGATCGATTGGATCACAATGGAAATCGTGACGGAGGGCAATGAGATCTCAACGGTGTCACAAGACATGATTGGGCCAAATTTTCTTTCTCCATCGCAATTGAATCACTGGCGACGAACTTCCCACTAGCCTGGTGAGTTTGTTAGTTATGGCGACATTGATTTCGTGGTCATGATGGCGATAGCTGTCTATCTTCTACGACGATAGCGGATTTTTTGGTTAGGGATAGAGAACATGAGTGGGAGTAAAACCAGATTTTTTAATAATTATAAATTGAATATGCTAGTATTTTTTAACTTTTTAAAAAAAATGCTATTTTAGTAAATTCCCACTTTAGATTATGCGATTTCACTCTTTCTCTCAAATATAAAAAAATGTTTACCCTACTTTTATTATGCACCAAAACTTTCGACCCTGTCCATTCCAATATTTAATTCAATAAAAAATCACAAGAAATAGAAAAACCCAAAAAAAGTTTGTCCAAGACTGGAGTCTGGACCACGTCCCTTCTCTTTTGCTTTCTCCATCCCCAAAACCAATCTGAAATTCTTTCCCCTTTTTTATTCTTTTTATTTTTTAAATTAATTAATTTAAAATTTAATTATTTCCTTTCTTTCTCTCCCCCTTCTTTCTGGAGTCCAAACCAGTCATGCTTTCTCTCTCTCTTCCCTCCATCTCTTGTTGAGTGTTTAAAAAGACGAAAGTACCCTCCGTTTGTTCTGAAATTCGGAGAGGCTCCTACTCGTTCGCCTCAGATTCTAGCAACAGTCAAAGATCCTCTCTCCGCTCGCTGATCAACGATTTTCTATTTTTCTTCTGCTCGCCAAACAGAATATTTTCCCTCTCTTTCTCGTATTTTCCCTTCCACTTTCATGGAAAACTGACTGGAAAAAAAAAAAAAAAGGAAATGGATTTGACCGAAGGCGTCGGAGAGAGCTCGTCGCCGCCGAGAAGCTTCGGGAGCTTCAACAACTACGATGTCAGGAACGATGTTTTCAATCGCTTGGTCGAGACCGGCCACGAAGAGGCCCTTAGCAACCCTGAATTTCGCGAACTCTTGGATTCTCACTTCAATCGCTTGCCGCCTAGGTAATCATTTCTAATTCGGTCGAATTTCGCTTCGCTTTTTTCTCGATTTTTAAAATTTATTTTTTATGCAAAATTAGTTTTTTTTCCCTGATTCTTCAGCTTCAAACAGGAACCGTTTGTTTTGTCTTGAATCTTTTTTGTGCGTGTACGATTTTTTATTTTTACTTTTATTTTTTATTTTTGATGTTGAGGTTTATGAGTATCAGTCAATTCCTTACTGAGCAAAACATGTTACCTTAAAAGGAAACAAACTTCATCTGAGCAAAAAAGGAAACGAACTTAATTGGCTTGAACATTTTTGTGTTTCTTATGTTTTTGTCTCAGTTATGGACTTGATGTTAACATAGATAGAGTTGAAGATGTTTTGTTACATCAAAAGCTTCTTGCATTGGCAAAAGACCCAGAGAAGCGGCCTGTTTACCATATTCGTTTCCTGGAGGTATAACTTATATCATTCTATATTGGATGCTATTAACAAATTATAGTTTAATTCTTAGGTTTTGATTTATTTGTTGCAAACGTTAAAAAAAGAATGCGTTCATTCGATTTGGGATTCCCTTTCAGTTTTAGTGTGCAATTACCAAGCATTTAATCTAATTGAAAGAGTAATTTTTCTGAAGTAGGTCGCTTGATTTAAAGTGTTTTAACCTTGTACGGTTGCACCAAATGTAATTGATGCGCATATATATATATATATATCTTTTATCTTCATTAGGAAGTGTTAAGCGTATCTTACGAAAAATCGAAGTGAAACCCCCAAATTGGAAATCTAAAAGTTTGTTTGACAACAAAAATATAAAGATTGGAGAAGATACATAAGGAAGCACGAGACAACAATGATCCTTAACTGATTATGATCCTTGGGATGACAGACTTCTAACATCTTTAATTTTGGTTAGCTTGTTAAATTTATGGATGAACTATTGTATAGGGGCAGTATTCTAACTATAAAAAGGTGTTTTTATTTGAAAGTAACCGCAAATAAGGAGGCAGTAAACCGAAACACATAGCAGCTATTCTGTTAGTTGCATTACACTTGTTGTAATGAAGATTTATCTAAGGTTTCTTGTGCCCCGAAGTTGTTCAAATTTTCTAGAATGTGCTGCACTAGACTAGAGGTTTATGTGGGGAATGAAAAGTAAAGATGGTGAATAGTTCGGAAAGCATAGAGATATTTTATGAAGAAGACAGGTTTGTTGGTGAGATGATTTGCACGAGCTTGTTAATGATATATATAGCTGGCTTCACATGCTACCGTTGATTATTAATATTGCATATATTCATGATGAATACTTTGCATCTCTTGTGAAAATTTGCAACGAGCAAATTTCTTTAATGACGTTGAAGTTAGTACTACTCACATTGCAAGTACAAATCGTAAGCATTCAAATGATGTTTGAGTTAGTATTACTCCCATTGCAAGACAAACTGTTCCCCTTTCTATAAATTTTCACATGTCTGTAGCATGTTAAAATCATGAAGAATGCCATAAATTCTTCTGTGGCATCTTTTCATGGTTATATAACTTACAGAATTCTCCTATTGTTCAACTTTTTCATCACTCATTTCTTGCTCTCTGCTCATGTGCTTGCTCATTTTACTTTTTTTTTCCCCCACTTCGGCACACTGCTGTGTAGAATATATCTAGAACAGATGGTAATGACGATCAAGACTTCACTAGTATTCTTACAACTCCACGGCCATCATCTGATGGAGCTAATGATGAAGTTTTGTCACATAAGAGGTATTCCACCTATGCTGGCCTTCTATGTGCTTATGTTCCTTGTCATTATATCACTCATAACGCTTCCATTTTTAATAAGACATGGGTTTATTGATTGTGGTCCAAAATTTGCTTTTCTAGCCCTCAATTCTTTATTTTTAATTATGTCTTTTCTATAACTAGAACCAGGAACCATGCAAGTGACTTTGAAGCTTGCTCTAAGCTTGAGGACCTAAATTTGGACGTTAGGAAGACTTCTAAGGACACAACAAAAGGAGATGCAACAGAGAAGTTCTCCAGAAGGTACTTATGGCAAAGTTCATCAGCAACATGATTTCTCTTTTAACTCTGAAAGAATGAAGGAACTATTATTCTCAATTAAGTTAACGGTTGAAGGAAAAACTCTCGATTTGTGAATGAAAAGAACGTTTGGATATTTGAACTTAAATGGTCTTACTATGTGGTGGTTCAACAATCATCGATATGCTGAATACGGTGGTAGTTCAATAATCATCGATATGATGAATGCGGTGCCTTACTTTTGGTCTTCTTTAATCTCTATTTTAATTTTGATTTCTCTATAAATAGCTTAGTAATTGTACTTTCTATTTCGAATTTATTGTTGATAGATGAATATTGAGATTTCTTATTTCCTTCCTCTTGAGTTCTTGCTCTCTCTCTATGATCCTTTGTTTTCTCTCCTTTGGTTCTACTTCTATCTTTCTAGTGGTTCTATTTCTCTTCTTGGATATATTCGTCTATCACTTATATCTTGGTCCTACATCACCGATGCTGATTGAAACAAAAGATTGAAAGAGAGGCGTTTCATTATCTAAAGGGAGATGTGGATACTGATTTCGTTGGTTTATAGAGAATTCCTCCAGAATGTTTAATGAATCCTCTGATTTATGTGATCTGTTACCTTTCCTAACTTGAAGATTAACCTCAAACTATTAGAAAGGATCTTGTGCTCAAAGAGCGTAGAAGTTTGTAAACTTATTCTTGTGTTTTTGTAATGTGTGTTGTTGATTAACACTTTCATTATGGAGTAGCCTTACAAAAACTAGAACTTAACTTTTGTAAAAGAACTTGTTCCAAATTGCTAAGGTTTCTTCTTTGTTATTCTTGTGTTTATGTCAATGATATGGATTAAACTTTATGTACATTATGGGGCAACCTAATATACCTAAAGTCTTCCTTCAAAACGATGCCTGTATGCTCATTTTGTTAGGAAAAGTGGATTTTCTTAAAGATTAGCATTTTGGTTGCCAAATCTTTAGGACTGCTTAAGTTTGTTTCTTTGTTTTTTTTTTGGTCATTTTCTATAGTGCGTGTTTTTGTATGTGTTCTTGAATTTACCTTATCTACTCATTAGGGAGGTAAAACATTTATACCATGTTCTTTCTTTATTAGAATTGAACTTTTGCCACGGGTGTGGATAGGTGATCCTCAGAGGTTCTCTTGTAAATCTTTTTTTTGTTACCCTCCCAGTTTTACTGATTGTCCTAATGTTCCATCCTTTGAGCCTTTTAATTTTATTTGGGAATCTTATGTTCCTTATAAAGTCTTAAGCTAAATACATCTATTATGTTTCAGAGGAGAAATCCTCATTTTTCTGTCTCTTTCTTGGTGTGTTCTATGTGTAAAGGAGGGGGAATCATTTGATCATTTGTTGATTCTCGGTGAAGGGACTAGATTCTCATGGTAGAGTCATTTAAATAAGTCAAGTTTTCTTTGGGTATTTGCATGGTGTGTGTAAATCTTGATGGTTGAGGTTGGATGCAATAAAATGGAATGAGGTCTTTGGAAGTGTATGGCGTGGCATTACTACGGATGACGTGGATGTAGAGGAATTCCATAATTTTTGAGGAAAAGGAGATAAGGTGATAGATAGTTTTTGAAAAAGCTAAGTTCTTAGCTTTGCTTTGGGCTTCAACTGACAATGAATTAAGGATTTTTCGTTTACTTAAATAATACTAAGTTGGATGGATGTATAAGAAGATAGTTGGATGTTAGGATGAGCAGACCTTTTGTTTTCTAGGTTGAGCAGATGTCTTAGTACTACGTGTTGTCCTTTCCTTATTGTCAATAACCCGATAGGTAGAACTCACCCTTGCAAAACCGGTTTGCAAGGGGAGGGGACTAGGGGTTTATAAGCCCACTTATCAGCTTATAATTATTCCATATCGGACATTTGTTATCGAACATTCCACCAATCTCCGCAATAGCCGTCCACAGCGGCCAATCTTCTCAGCTAGGGGACTTTGCATATTCAGCCTTCTATTGTGTAGTAGCCCTCCCCAGGTCACCCCATCCGCAATGAGGACCCATAATTGTAGCCAATGCTTTGTTCGATCCCATACTCGACATGGTAGTTTGTAGCAAATCCACCATGCTTGGAATCAAATCAGCAGTCCACGTTATCGACACTATCCAGCAATGGCCATTTCCTCCCTTGGGCGCTTTCACTTGGCTACCAAAATCCAAAGCGTTGACACCTCAACCAATGCATATTGATCTAGCCTATAACAAAACCGCAACCAATGCATCTTAATCCAGTCTATAACACAACCGCTTGGACTTGAACCCAAGACGCGGTGGATTGGATTTGATACCAATTGTTAGGAATCCATTAGTTAGAACTCACACTTGCAAAATCAGCTTGCAAGGGGAGGGACCCAAGGGCTTATAAACCCACTTCTCATCTTAGAATTATTCCATGTGTCCCTGTTTGGCATCTAACATTATTATTTTTTTCTTGAGGATACCTCATCCTCTTTTCCTTGTAATTGATAAGTTATAGAATGTTCCAATCATTACATGCAAAGTAGAAGATAAGTTGACAAGTAGCATGTATGTTGCAGGCAAGATAGTGCTCATGTTGCAGTCCATGAAGTAATATTCTCCACCATTGACAAGCCTAAGCTTCTTAGCCAGGTATGCTTCAGAACAGTAGTATGTGGTAGCATTTTGAGTTTGCTTGCATAGTGATGCTGGGTGTGGGGTGAGAATGAGTTACAGAGAGAGAAGAGAAAACTTGGAGAATTGTGGGAATAGTACATTTCATTAACCAAGGTATGAGAACCTAGACCGTATAGATAGGCAAGCCTAATTCTGCGGTTTTTAACTCTTATTTTTTGTAGAAAAAGAAAATCATAGAAGCCCAACTAAAATCTCAGCAGAAAAAAAAAAAAAAAATCCACTAGCATACCCTTCCTACCTTTTAGGTTGCCGTTGAAGTAAATAATTTATCTTTCCCATAAAGCCAAGAGAATATTAAAAGTGGATAATTAACAGGTTTTCATTTTCTTCTAGCTTTCTGCGTTGCTTTCTGATATAGGACTGAACATCCGTGAAGCACACGTCTTCTCAACAACTGATGGCTATTCCTTAGATGTATTTGTGGTGGATGGATGGCTTGTTGAGGTAGTATGCTATCATATACCCTTTTTTGTCACCTAATTATTTATATTCATGTTCCTTACATGTTAGTTTTCGTTCAAATCAGACTTTCAGTTCCTACCTCTGCCGTATGATATATATATATATATATATATTGATTTTGGATTTACTGTTTTTATGATTTTTATTAGTGAAAAGGATAATTCTTTTACTTGAGGGGCAACTCTAATTCTACTCTTCCAAACCGCTATTGCTGTATTATTATTACGTTTTGTAACTTGATATTGCAGTAAATTTTATGTGTGCATGCGTGTGTATATTTGCTTATGCTTAGACACATCACACATCTCTTTGTGTGTGTATGTGTCAAAACAGTTTATAATCTGTAATACAGGTGTGCTTGTTGCGGTTTAGATGTTTTATAAGTACGGATGACCTAACTTCTAGTTATTGAATCTGATGTCTTTCTTATGGGTGTTTTCAATCTGTGAATTTTGCAAACACGACGAAACTGCAGTATTTGCCATGTTGGTCTTTCTAGTTTTACGAAATTGACAAATATAACAAAACTGCAGTTTATCCCAGGACAGCACCCTCATATTATATTAAGGAGCATTTTTATTATACTTCTTTTATGACAGGGATCTGTGCTGAGTCCAAATGTTGCTGACTTTCCAATGTTGTGGTCAGGATACAGATGGTTTATATGAAGCTATGGAAAAAGCAATTGCTAGAAGTGAGGTAAGCTTTGTGCCGATCCCTATTTGTTCATCTGTAACAATGTTTTCTTACGTTGCAAACAATAGTCCTGACCATTTCTCTCTTGATAAGTTTTTAAAAATGAGTCCTACTTATTGTAATCGAACATAAAAGGTTAAGATTGCAGAACCTCCCACCCCACACACACACGCAAAAAGACAAAAGACAACCAATACGACCTGCAGTAGTAGCAAGTTATTAAAAAATTTATATTTTAAATATATATTTTTTAGTTGATATGCATCGCTCGGAGTAGTGGGAAGTATCTTATTTACTTTTTTTTTTTTAATTGTTATTATTATTATTATTTTTTGGAAATGATGCATTACTTCTTGAAAACTACTGCTTTCTGTTGCACCATACATTGGTAGTTGTTCGTTGCCAGTGTGTTAGCACTTATTTTGCACGCCATTTTCTGGTTTATGCCTGTTATATTTCTTCATTGCATATTTATATATTTATTACCTTATTTTTATTCCTGCATGAGCTGATAGTCTGACCAACACAGGTATTTGTGCAATATCTTTTCACTATAAATAATACAGGGTTCATGGTCTAGATCGTCACACTCTCATTCCGCTGTGGCAAAATCTTTAGCAATGCAAACAAAACTTGGAGACTGGGAAATAGATAGAAGATTGTTGAAAATAGGAGAAAGAATTGCATCTGGATCTTGTGGAGACTTGTAAGCCAGGTTTCTATATTCTTGTTATTGGTTATATCCTTTATTGTGCATTGCCTGACTTTTCACTGTTGTCTATCCTAAGGTATCATGGAGTTTATCTTGGTGAAGATGTTGCAGTTAAGATTCTCAGATCTGAGCAGTTAAACAATGCTCTAGAGGATGAGTTTGCCCAGGAAGTGGCAATTATGAGGTGAATAGCATTTTTTTTTTCATGTTACTGGAAACAGTTTTCTTTCCATTGCAAGACATTTGATCAAGGAAAATTTTCTTATAACAGTTCAAAGAATGAATGGACCAAAATTTCAACCAGACAGATTTAACTCAACATTTCTTCCATCCTAGTCTATAGCTTCATCTCTAGCCGTCTTTCCACCGAAAAAAAAAAAAAAAAGCCCCACTCTTCTTACCTAGGTCTACATTTGGCTATTACATAGAGTGAGTTGTAGGTAATTTCAGAACTCGGGTTCTGTGGAAATGTGAATCGAGTTCAATGACAAAAATTGAAAGAAACAACAGCTATCAGGGAATCATTCAATGAATCTTCCAGAAAGTCCTTGAGATGCTCATGGTCTATCACATCAACATCATACTTTTGAGCACTGAAAATTTTTACTGCACTATCAATAATCAGTTCGAAAATAATCACTCTTGAATGTGCTAAAGTGTCCCTATAGCAGTTCTTCTATCTTTTGTGGAGCCAAAAAAAAAAAAAAAAGTAGGAAAATAATGCAAGTTCATTGTCGGCTTTTGAAATTTTTCAGGAAGTACTTTTCTGGGCAGTCAGGTTTCCCTAGTAACAAGGATTATTGTTTGAGTTCTACCAAAAAAGTCTCTGTTTGAGTCTTGCTTGGACTCCTGTAGCTAGTCCAAACAGGATTTTAAGAATATTAATATTTATTGTATTATAGCATCTGAGTTCGTTATTTTTTGAACGTAGGGAGGTTCATCATAAAAATGTTGTTCGTTTTATTGGTGCATGTACAAAGTTTCCACATTTGTGCATAGTAACAGGTACATAATCTTCTATCTTGCTCTCCTTATATTGCAAAATGTTTGTAACCTATCTTCATCCTTTTCTGTCTTTGTCTTGGTCTCTGTCTCCCTCCCTCTTCATTATATTTGGCAATCTTACAATCAAGATGTCTAGAGTCATGATGCTAATACCAGAAGATATGATAAAAAAGGTTGAGGGAGTTTATTATGTTTAAATTTATTGAAATAAAAAGGGAGAATTGGGTGATGTAGGAACCTGATAGATAAAACAAAGATAGAGAATGAAAGGGATAGGAAGAGAGAAAGTAAAGAGAAAAGAAGAAGAAGATAAATTTAGGAACTTGCAAGCAATAGAGAGAGGAAATCTATACATTTATCTAGGTCCCAAAATGAGAGCCAAAGTTTCGTTTGATTTCAAAGTAGTTATTCATGCCAATAGATTCTAGACTTGCAATGTAAGAAAGAAAGAAAAAAAAAATAATGTAAGGGAATCGAGTCGTTTGGCTGCAATTTCATGACTTACACCCTGAGGACCAGGTGATTCTTTCACTCGGGGATAATGATTGGCTGCCAATTAGAGCTTAAGATGTGGACAAATGGTTTTGTAACTGATTAGTTGCCTGTTAGTTGTCAGTTAGAGTTTTTCAGAAAGAATTGGTAGTATAAAAAGATGATTAGTAGCGAATGAGGGGTATGGGTTTTAACTTGGGAAATTGGATTGGGGAAACCCAGTGGGAGGACACAAGATTCTTGATTACTTTCTTCTGTTTCATCTTTAATTATTATTCTCGAAACTAGGTTCCTATAAAGTTCTTGTATTGAGTATGATAAAAATGGAAGATACAAATGTTGATGGCATTTCGAGAGCCTGTCTCACTACCACAGCAAAGTTGGACCAAACTCAATAGAAATCCTCATCAGTAAGACTGCAAGAAAACATATTTTTTGAGTGTGTACTGATCTGAATGGAGTCTAACAGAATGTTCAATCTTCCTTTTTGATTGAGGTTTTTATTCGAACTAGCTCATGTTGAAATAGGATACTGATGCTTTCAAATTACACAATGCTTTTTACCGAGATAGATAATTTGAAATTTACTGATATTTCCCCAGATATTTTCCTGTAATTGAGCGGAAAATCTACTACACCCAGGCAGTGCCAAAAAACGAAATTTCGGTGCAAATTTCAGGAAAATGTCGATTTTTTAATTCTCAGATATATCATACCTTGTACATTGATTCTGCAATTGATACTTGCACCAAGGAGCGTGAAACTATTGTTTAGTTATGATAGATTTAGAGTCTAAGAAATCATTTTTCTAACTCTCTATTTTGTGACTCTTGTAGTCATTTTAGGGATTTTGTTATTCGACTACTATTGCATCTCAGTAGTCACCATGGGTGAATGTAATACGAATTGGCAGAGAAGCAGAGGCCAACATCTTTACTATGTTCTGTTGGAACTTTATCCCCTTATTGTTTGACTCGTGTATCTGCTTACTGTTTGCGTGTCTTCTGCCTGTCATTTGGTTTGAATACTTATCAAAATTTTAACTTGTGGTTGCTTTTTGCGTGTAGAGTATATGCCTGGAGGAAGTCTATATGACTATTTGCATACGAATCATAATGTGTTGAAGCTCTCACAGCTGCTGAAGTTTGCAATTGATGTCTGCAGAGGAATGGAGTATCTGCATCAAAATGACATAATTCATCGGGATCTGAAGACTGCGAATTTGCTTATGGATACTGAAAATGTGAGAATTTATTAATTTGTTTAGTTGTTCTTTACCCTAAAAAAAGAAACAAAATCAATGACGAGATACAAGAACAAATGCACCCACCCTGGAGACTTCATTACAAAAGTCATTAATTACAAAGAACAGCAACAAGAAGGATGGGGAGTCCTCCAACTAAAGTGAAAACGAGAAAAAAAAAAAAAAAAAAAACTGGCCAAAAATTTAAAAAAAAAAAAAAAAACAATTTGAAGTTGCAAAAATCGTTGTCCTCTGACAGCCATATAGCAGCCATAAACTGGCTCCCATACTTCACTTGACGTACAACTAAGGTCTTGGACAATCTTCATCCTAACCAGATTGCTCAACATAGGCCCAGATTGCACCCATCTTGAGGTTACAAGTCAGCAAAACAATAAGAAGGCACGACAGAAACTATTTCCTCCTATTAAAGCTAGTCTTTCTTGTCGACCTGTACAAAACGTCAACGGAAGGAGCATGAACCAAAAAAATGAAAGATAAAAAATCCCTGTTTCTCATATTAATTTTTTTACCCTGTAAGAAATGGAAGGTTTTTGAGACTGCTGGTGTTCCTATAACTGTTATAGCTCATAATATTGAACTTGTATTGGATTGTTAATTGACAACATGAAGTTAGTCGACTGCTTTTTGATACCCTGGTTAACTGAAAAAAAAAAAAAAAAAGAGTTGATCATTGATTCTATTGGAACAATTTTGAATTAACACCTGTTTTAGTTGGTAATTTTGATCAGCCATTTTTGTTCTTCTGATTGGAGAATGAAAACTTCGTCTTTTTGTTCTAAAATCCTGATCCAAGTGTTCATCTTAACATCTATCTCATAATCAATTTCTTTTTTCTTTCTTTGTCAGGAACTTCATATCAAAGAAGTTTGATTATGAGATTAAACATTGTTTTGTAAATTGGGTTTTTTACTGTCTCTGAGAATCGTTTATTTGTTTATGGACATCATGAACCGAAGTTTTTGTGTGCTCTTTCTCTCTGTAAATTCATTCTATGTTGGTTAAGGATACAGTCAAAACAGATGCAACACAAAATCAAGATGTTATGAGCCGTAAAGTATCTACGGTTCAATACTGCTTCCAAATGATATTGGTAGTCAAATAACACTTCCATAATTTCAAGTACCAGAATTTAATGTTATACATATTTGCAGCCGAATGTCAAGATTTCAAATTGCATGCTGAATGACTAGTCATGACATTGAGAAAAATGACTTTTACCCCTTTTTTTTTTTAAAAAAAAAACAAATAAAATATATTATTCCCTGGTTCTATGTTTTTGGAGTTTTCGTGTTCTCATTATTGTTTATGCACGACCCCTACCGAAGTCCATCTCCCACCATGGTTAGAGGTTTTAGGAGTGGTGGCTTCGCGATGTGTTCATGCCACATAATGAAGATTGATTTGACTTTCATATTTACTTTGTAGATGATTTGTTCAAGATGGTTATAAATGTATGAGTTGTAGATATCTCAGCTTAGCGGTTTAGGGAAGATTTTGAATTCTAAAAGTTGTTTTGTTGATTCTTGACTTTAGGTTGTTAAGGTAGCTGATTTTGGCGTTGCTCGTTTCCAAAATCAAGGGGGAGTGATGACTGCAGAGACTGGAACATATCGATGGATGGCACCTGAGGTCTGATATCATCTAAGTTTTTGTATGTCTTTTTTCTTTTTTTCTTTTTTGGTCGGGGGGGAGGGGGGGTGTGGTGGTGGTTAGCTTTTTAGGTATAGCAGAGTGTGGGGACAATGCGCTGGACCTACACGTTGGTGATGGTACCTATGAAGGAATTTTAGTTAAGCGGGCTAGATTAAACTACCTGTATCCCCATGTCTCCTATTGCAGTGACCCAATAATGATGGAAGGATCATTAGTTCAGTATCGAAGAATACCTATGCAGCTCAATTTCTTGAGGGAGATATTTGTTATTGTGCTTTCTGATCTTAGTCAATTTCTAGAAACACCCAAGTCAGCTATTCTAGAGGGTGGTCCAACTTTTCAGCATGTTAGTTTACCAATTCTCCCAAAAGCTTAAGCTATTAGGAGGTGGACCAACAATAGTTTTATATTTCAATACTCCCCCTCACGTGCAGGCGATACATGGGCAAACGTGCGGACAAATATTAATTTGAAAGTTCAACACAAATTATAAGAAGCCCGAAACATATTAAAGGCCCAACACACAATGATAATAAAGGGGGTTAAATAGTGCAATTACAGGGGTTCGAACTCAGGACCTCCTGCTCTGATACCAACTCGGAAAAACAGAGAAGAAAACAGAAAATTGGGGAATAATTTTCTTCATTTACTGAGTATCATTTATACAAGTACAGGCTAACAAAAAAAGGAAACAAAGAATACTAATTCTAGGAAACTAATAATACTTTCCTAAAATACATATTTGTCAAACTACTTGCAGCAATACAGTAAGTTTCCTGATTTCCTACACAGCACTTATAACATACAATTTGAGAATGAGAAATTTTTGAGGGATTATTAGAGGGATGAACAGGGGAGAAGACAAGAACAATTTCACTCTCAAATTCCTAAGGAGTTAATGAGGATAATATTCCCAAATCTGATTGCCAATTATAATGATTCAAGTGATGACAATTTAAGTATCTTCAAATTGAAGGAGATTTAAATTAATTTTTTAGGCTGCTGACATGGTAGCTTTTGAGAGAACATGCATTGTGGTTTTACACTTATCTTTACCTTTTTTGTTTTAAGGCTTCAATAATCTACACCTTATTTGGTAACGTTGCCAAACATTTATTTCCTGACCTTCTTTTCCTTTACCTTATAAAGGGGATCATAAATGTCTATAATCCGAGATTTATCAGTCTTATGTTTCTACTTTGACCGTGTATGCCCAACATTTATTTACTTGCTAATCACTTGTCTGTCATGCCATTTTCTTAATGCTTTATTCCCTTTCACAAGGTTATAAACCATCAACCATATGATCAAAAAGCAGATGTATTCAGTTTTGCTATTGTACTCTGGGAGCTCGTGACAGCCAAGGTTTGTCCTAAAATTACAAGTGATCTGAAATTATGTTTATCTAAGCATGGATTTGGAAATTATTGCTCTATATTTTTTGGGGGTAAAATTTTAATTTTTTAGGTTCCGTACGAATCCATGACTCCTCTACAAGCTGCACTTGGAGTGAGACAGGTATAACGTGGTAATCTCATTTGATTCATTTTTTGATTGATAAGTCCTAGTCTCGATATGGTTGTCAATCTTTGGACTTCTATGTTTAATACCTCTTTGATTTTGGTTTGAATGTTTTTCTGTAGAAAGACAATCTGTTGCATTTTTCCTGTTTTCATAGTTCAAGGTGCTCGTGGATGACAGTATTTATTTACTGCTTTGAGATCTTGAGAACCTCACCTTTCAGCTCATGCAATTTGAACTTTTACCGAAAAAGCATACGTATAGGAGTTGGCACTTAGTGAGACGTACCTAAATGTCACAACTAAAATGGTTTCTGGAAATGAAGACACTGTTTTGTCCTTCATTCTGTTTTGTATTAAGTTATTGCATATAGGAATTCAAGCTTTTTAAGCATCCACTTATATTGCATATAAATAATTGACGCTAGCTTCTTTGCAAGCAAGTTCAGTATTGGATGAAACGTCAAGTTCCTCGGACATTTTCTGGAATATAAGCATTCTGTCAGTATGAGGAGGCTTCACTAAGAACGTCTCTGGGAAAGGCAACACTAATTTGTTACTAGAACATAAATATGATTTTAATTTCTCTTCAAATATATCCATGTGTTGTGGGTTAATTTCTTGTTTGTACCTTTGAATTTATTTGATGTTAAAGTTCCCAAAAGAAAGTAATAGGATAGCGGGGAAACAGAGAAATCATAGTTCTTTTTATGCACATAGCTGCATTTCCATAAGGGTAACTGTATTCCCCTTTTCTTTTGTTTGTTACTTTGGCAACAACTTTCGATGCACATCGGAGGTATATTCATAAATTCAACTTCACCAATAGCCTGATATTCTCCTGTGAGTACTGTATATTTCACGGGCCTAGTTACTGATACGAGAGTCTATATCCTTTATCTAACCCCTAAATAATTTTTTAAAAAATATTTTATCTCCAGGGACTGCGTCCGGATCTTCCTACAAATGCACACCCCAAACTGTTGGAATTAATGCAGAAATGTTGGGATGCAACTCCCAGTAACCGGCCTTCCTTCTCCGATGTAAGAACAGAACTTGAAAATCTCCTAGAAGTTCAGGTATGTTTCCCTCTTGTGGTTGCTTTTGTTTTCATTCGCATGTTTTTAACTATCATTGCCCTTTTGGTCTAAACTTCCGTCCAACCCATATCAGGAAAACTCAGAGACAATAAATTGCGCTTGAAACTTGCACACGAGACAGTCCCATCAGCTCATTTTTAAGCACTCAGATGAGGATTTGTTTTCTCATTTTCGTTTTGCCGGTATTTTACTCTTCACACACGATTATAGAGGCTGTATGTAAAACTGAGGGAAGTGAACTGAAAACAACAGACATTTTGACACGGAATTAGGTGAGAGGGTTTGATAAACTGTTCTTACTAATCACACGAAGATTGTATTTAGAAGCAGTATCTTTCGGAATTCGTTGTAAATGATCGCTTTGCTTTTGGGGATGTGATGTATATTTTGTGACAACTATAGAAAATACATTTGGAAGAGGGCATATATGCTATCTTGTTTGTACCTGTTTTTAGCACTGGATTGGGTTACCCCAAAACTAGTATTAGGCTTCTCTCAAAATTTTTGATTGATTGATTGAAGCGGGTTTAAGAATTCACTAGAGATTTATTTTTGGACAAATTTCATATTCTCCAGATTTTTTAGACATAACATCTGTAAAAAACTGAGAATTGTATTGAATTGCATTTAAATTACAAGCCACTGCAGGGCCATACATACACTTTGTACATAAGGGAAAAAATAGGAAACTTTTATAAAAGAGGAAACTAACTCTCTTAAATAAAATCTCTCTGACTTGGGAAATTTCCTAATACACAATTCCTGAATATTTGGAATACAAATCAGTACAGTTGCCAAAAAATAGCCAGTCTTGGAATCAGTACACTACAGTTTCCAATGCTCCCCCTCAAGCTGGTAAATGGATATCTTCCATTCCCAGCTTGAAATAATCTCTTGAAATCGTGTGCTGTTTAGCCCTTTTGTAAGCACATTTGTCAATTTCCTGTAGACACATATGGTGTGCAAATTAGACCACTGTCTAACTTCTCCTTTATGAAATGCCTGTCTATCTCAATATGCTTTGTTCTGTCATGTTGCACTGGATTAAGTGCAATATTAATTGTTGATTTATTATTACAATAAAGTCTCATAGGTTCATTCCATCCAATCTTTAGATCCTTAAGGTGGATCTTCAATCATAGTAGCTCACATATCCCTTGCGCCATTGCTTTAAACTCTGCTTTGGCATTAGACCTTGCCACTACATTTTTACCTTGCTCCTCCATGTGACAACATTGCCTCCAAGAAAGATGTAATAACCCGAAGTAGATCTCCTTTCCACTGATGATCTTGCATAATCTACATCTGTGTAGGCTTCAAGTACGAACCTTGCATCCCTTTTAAATAGAGTTCCCTTCCCAGGGCTCGCTTTCAAATAGTGTAAAATTCTATAGATGGCCTGTAAATGAACTTCCCTTGGATCATGCATGAATGGCCTACCACACTCACGGCATAGGTTATGTCTGATCTTGTATGAGCGAGATAAATAAGGTTTGCAACTAATCTCTGGTACATATCTTTCTCCACAGTCGAGTCTTCTTTTGCTTCCCCGAGTTTGTGATTCGGATCAATCGGTGTAGAAGCAGGTTTGCACGCCAGCTTTTTGTTCACGACTATTTAGTGTATATAAACCTACGTAAGTGTACGTAATCACACAAGTAATATAGAATATGAGTTGAGTATCGTTTCCACAGGGATTGACTCACTAAAATGATTTGCAAAAGAAATAAAGCTTAAATCAATTTGAATTTGGAAATTAAAAGAGGAAAAAAATGCAGTAAACTAATGAAATCGAATGGGTATAATGAAAAG
>JAFMPE010174806.1:1910-13407 GCA_024759925.1 Ficus religiosa
TTTTTTTTATTTTTTAACAGATGATTAATAGGGAATAAAAATTCTGGAAAAGTAAAGGAGAGCCATACCAGTTGTTACGCACTTGGGTGTAACTTGGTTCCCATCCCCCTCCCAACCCCAACCCCAACCCAAAAAAAAAAAAAAAAAAAAAAAAAAAAAAAAAAAAAAAGAGAAAAGAAAAGAAAAGAAAAAAGAGGACGCTTTCTTATTTTGAATTTTAAAATTTACAATTATATATGCTGATCATTTTATATTGAATCAACAATTCAACATTCTATTTGCATTTGTCACACTTGGATAATTATTATTTAGGATATTGTCTAAATGATAGAAATGACTTGGTTATCTTTTTAATTACTTTATTAATTTTAATGTGTCTAATCTAGTCTTATTTATTGATTCAGCATTTTAATCAAATGTTATGATCATTTATCAGCTCCTAATAAGACTGCATATTGTAGGCCAACATCTTTCGGGAAGAAAAGAATATCATAGATCTGTATGTTATGCTCCTAAGGTATTCAAGGTAAGGAATAAAAAATCAGTTGACACTTGACATTGACTCCAAAATTCTGTGACTTGGCTAGTTTATTGAACAGACACCCAGCTAGGTGGTGTCATAGTGTGGAATAAAGAGATGGACTAGTTTTATTTTATTTTTAATAAGATAAGCCTTGTCATTGATTATAAATCAATTACAAGGATAGAGGATGAGGAATCCTCAACACAAGAGAGACAACGGAAAATAAAAAGTAAACCATACAAACTCTAAACAATTCTAATCCTCAACAATCCACTATCTACCAATTACATCCATCCAATTTAAAATGATCAAGGAGATTGGAAAACCCTTAAACTCTTTGTCTGTTGAAGCCCAATAGGAAGCTAAGTATTTAGCCTTTTCAAAAATGTCAATCAATTCTATACTCCTTTCCGTAAAAATCCTAGAATTTCTCGCCATCCAAATGGTCCATAATAAAGATAGCACAATACATCTACACAGAACTTTTGCTTTTTTATTGGACCCCAACCCCATCGTATCTTCCACCGTCAATGATTGACAATGCGCTTGAAAGACCCACAAGAATCCCGCTCCCTTTAACAATATTTTTCATAAGGCACTCGCCACTTCACAATGAAGCAGCAAGGTATTCTGCATGGCTGGTATTTCATAGTAAGATTAACACTCGTGACATGGTCCAGAGGAGAAATCCTCATTTGGCATTGTCTCCCTCCTGGTGTATTCTCTGTAGGAACAACGGTGAAACAAGGGATGGACTAGTTTTAGTTTCAGCTTTTTTGCAAACTATTACTTACTGATATTTATTGGTTTTGGTTTGATTTAGCTTGGTCTCTGAGACAATACCATGCCATCGAGATTATAGATCATCTGCTAAAAGCAAAAAAGATTACTTGAGAAAGGTAACATGTCATGTACTTATTATTTTATAAACTTTTAGGCGCCGTTTGAGTTTGTTTCTTATATAGGGTTTGCTAAATGCCGTGAATGAGCTGGAGGAGTTGAAGCCAGCAGTGAAACATAAGATTGATGAATTGAATAGAAAACATGCATATCAATCAAATGGCTGGACACAGAATAATCAAAAAGATTCACTGGAGTGGCCTTCTCTAAGAAAGCAAACTTTAATAGTGCATGGTGTGACGAAGGTACAACATTTGATCTAAGTAATAAGTTGGAGATTGCTTTGGCCTTTCTATTTGCTTGTTTCACTTCATAAATTGCAAATGGCTACATTTCATTTATATTGAGAATTTGTTGCTGACGCCACTGCTGCTCTATTATTTCCTTGTGTTTATTTATTTATTTGTTTGTTCTGTTTTATGCTTCTAGAACTATTTAGTCTTGGTGCATCTAACGCAATGCTATATTACAATGCCAATTACAAATTTTGGCATTTGGATGAAAAAAATGCTCTCCAATGGAGTGCTATCTGATGCCAATTTTGCCATGTTCATGGCAAATTTGCCACAAAGCATTTCCATTGCCAAATTTATCATTTGATTCTTATTGGTTGGTGTCTTCACTTGTCATTTAATCAGTAAATTATTTATTTTAAAATTGTTTAAATATTAAAAGTTCACTTTCAGGAGTTCCAAAGCATATAACAATGATGACAAAAAGTAGATATAACATTAGAAATAGCATTACACATTGAGGTTTTATAACAAATATAGCATTGACATAGACAAATGCATTGGAGATGGTCTTACTCTATTGATTGGGATAAGTTTTTGCTCCTAATGCTGTTCTTCATCTTACAGCCAGCAAGATCAGCTACACGAGAACCCACATACCAGAATTCAAGGGCTCAGCAGTTGTCTTATCCAAGTCCTTTGGAAGATCGGTTTCGGAAATTGTATGGTTTGATATTTCTGTTGGCTTTTTCTTTGAAGCTCTGGAGTTGAATGCTTAAGCTAACTAGCAAATGTGCATGCGTGCCTTGTTATTTCGGGTTTGCCTGAAATTCGCAACATAGTTTGATGATAAATGTTGAGTTGCTGATTCATCTTCATTGGTGTCTCAAGCTGAGTCTGCTTTAGAAATAGATTGGACTGCTCATATATTTTTGTACTTGTATGTAAAATCATTTTTTTGGTTATCTGTTTGAGAACCCGATGTTTGCATGTGCCATTTCGGAAGATGATGATGTAGTATATGGTTTGATAGTCGACTCATTATATATGACTTTACAAATAGACTTAAACAGTGTATATATATGTTTCTAGCGTAGCTATTCAAGTATCCTAAATTTGCATGTCATTTTGGAAGATGAGAAATATGGTTTGAGAGTTGACTCATTATATATGGAAATATCATCGTCTTATAGATTAGTCATGCTTTGCTTGTTCTGTTCTGGTCTTTTCTTTGTCTGCATGGTTCGCTACAACAAAGTAGTTTGAGTGTATACATGAATCTGATTATTACTTGTTGTTACATGTAGATCTCTTAGACCACGCCCAAAGGATGAAACACTCACAAGACATTCTATTCTGGGCCCAAATGGACTTCACGGGCAGTGGCAGCCACCTACAGCTGATAAAGGGGTATGATGGTATTTGGTTATGTCTTTTAGTTTGATGCAATTGCAGACTTAAAGTGACATTTTTGTTTTTTAATGTAGATCCGGTATCCAAGCATTACAGACTTGAGTCCTATTGAAATCCTAAGGTTCGATACTGATATTCTGCTCAATGCCTTTTCTCTTTTATCATGGAGCACTTTTTCTTTGTGACCAGATAGCAGAATTAGAGTGACCGTTTGTTGTTTGTGAATGTGTACTTTTTCTTTTTCATTTTTGCCTGAAAACAAAAAAGATCTAATCAATAAATGTGATTGTGAGTACCTTTTTATTTTTTGAAGTAAACCTACCAACCAGCCCTGTTTCCCTTTCATCGCCTTGTTTTTGCTTCTAAAGAATTAGTACGTACTTATCTGATTATTTTTTGGGAGAACAGCCAGCATCCTGTACAAAAGGAACTCACAGTTAACAAAGATAAGGAAGATAACAAAGATGGTAGCCACTTACAAGAAGAAAGATTACCACTGGAGTCCAATCCTACCCAGGGTAGTGAGGATAATCGCACGAGTCAAGCTGATGATTCCCTAATTTCCTTTGAAGAAATAGAAACTCCTGCTCGTGTAGAAGTTATCAGACAGCCTTCTCCACCACCTGTCCTTGCTGAAGTACAAGATTTGATCCCTACGGTTTCACCCCAAGTTTCTGAAGTGGAATGTGGATTGGATGTGCTTTCGGCCGATGAATCTATCCGTGCTGAGTCCCCCCTCCAATTACATATTGTGAGATTCTTGAGTATCCTTTTCATGCCTGCTCTAATTTGTTGTTGCTGGTAGTTTATTATCAAAGAGAACGTGGTGGTGTAGGTATTATTGTTTTGAGGCGAATTTTACTCACTTTGACCCCTATGCTTTGAAAATTCCCACTTTGCCCTTTGAATTTTGTATTAGTCCCACTAAACCCCTTTCAATAATTAAAATCAGACAAAAAAAATAGATTAATTAGCCCCACATTACAACAATTAACTTCCTCTTCTTCTTTTTGTTTTTAACAAAAATTCTAACCGAGATGGTTAAGTGGGACTAATTCAAAATGCAGGGAGCAAAGTAGGGTTTTTAAAGTTTAGGGTAAAGTGGGACTGATATAGAAATCCTAAAATTTGAGGGGCACGGGTGAGAATAATCCTTTTTTAATGCTTCATTTTTTTTTTTCCTTGTTTAATGAAAATCCCGACCAATTGATAATCGGTTTTCAACCATGCTAATGGATGTTTCGTTTTGCAGTCCACAACATTGATGGAGAACTTTATGAAGATGGCCAAGTCAAATACTGATAGAAACTTGGAAACTTGTGGTGTCCTGGCAGGTTCACTGGTAAGTATCTAAAACTAACGGGAAACTGCCTATGACTGTCTATTTTGGACAATCCTTTGAAAATGTGATAATGTTTTTTATTTAGTTTTATATTGGGTTTTGTATGGTAAATTGATGATTTACTAGGAAAAAAAAAAAGAAAGACAATTTACGGTTAGTAAATTGACAATTTACGGTTAGTAAATTGACAATTTACGGTTAGTAAATTAACAATTTACTTGAAATCGGGCATAAACCAAAACGAAAAGATTGCATACATTTTTTAAACGAGTTCCAAAATTTTGGCCATATATGCATATATCCCTAAAACTAACTTGCATCATCCACTTTTAACTTCTAATCCTGTGTATATCAAACTTTTCTGTTCTGCAGAAAAACAGAAAATTTTATGTTACAGCTCTCATCATTCCAAAACAGGAATCGACATCAGATTCTGTAAGGCAGTTTTCTTTGTACTTTCTGCAGAGACCATATACTGTTTCTTTACTCAAACGGAGATATATAGCTGATATATTAAAATGCCCCTTCTGTTCAGTGTCAAACCACAAACGAAGAGGAAATATTTGAAGTTCAGGATAAGAGGTCTCTTTTCCCCCTTGGCTGGATTCATGTGAGTATCTTTTCCGGGCCAAAAGTTTAATGAAAAAATTTCCTGATGTTATGACAGAGATAGGTCTTATCTTGTTTATAGAAATGTTTCCTACACTACAAAATCCTATATTTATTTTTTTATTTTATTGAATGTGGGATGAACTTTCATTAAACAGCAAAAACCATTTTGGTACTTACAATATCATGAATACAAAAAGGATAATCTTCTAACCAAAAGCAATCATCATAAACAAATGCAAATTTTGCCAGTGCGTGGGCAGCCATATTGCTCTAACCACCAACTTCTTCCATCAAAATCTTGACGTCATTTAGAATCAGTCTCTCTTAAAAAACCAAGATAGTATCATTGACGACTCTTATTGCATTACTAGAATCACTTTCTAGGAACCACTCTCCGTGGTAAAAAGAATCCCCATCCGTCAAAGCCGGGAGAATTAACCAGCCAATCATTTTGAAAAAGCTCCAACCACTAATTCACTAGAATCTCAGATGAGATCCCCCACCCCAACGGCATCACCACGGCTTAAAACTAAGGCATCCACATCCACTTTAACATCTCACCTGTTGGAGCACTCCACCGTTGATCAGCAGTTCTGGATTGAGCCTCCCTCCCGTGCCCACCCTGTTGTGAAGATTGAAAATCCAACAACCACAGGCTGAAAAGCCCAAAAGCTCTGCCCTACCTCTCCTATCTGTTGAAAAGATGGAAGCGTTGAGACATTTAGTGTCCCTTCCAGTCAAGAATTGGGTCTCACAATCACTTAGCCAATATGCTTTTCTCTCATGCATTTCTTTGATCATGGTTTGATATTTTGGTGTCCTAATCGTGGAGGAACTACACCAATCCATCTCGAACTTGGTGGTTAAACTCTATTGCAGTGACGATACTGTAGGGGAGATCCTGCAGAAAAATAGCTCTACGGTTACATAGCATCACTAACATCAATTTTACTGACGTTCTAATATCACAAAGGTGCACCTTTTATGGTAAAATTCAAAGTTGCAGCCGTGCCTACTTTGAGCTCCAGCTTTCAGCATCAAATTCCTTGTATCTGCCAACCAATAAAATAGAACAAAGGAAGGAAAATATGCACAGGAACTTTTTTTCATTATGTCCTGGTCTCTGGTCAAGAAAAAGTATGTACTAAGCATGATCTCTGACTTTTTCTGTTTTAGCGGGCACATTAAGTTTTGGTGTAATTATAGAATACATGGCCCTTACACGCCGAGACTTGTGCTGATACAGGGGTGTTTTTTTAATTACTTTTTTCTGTTTTCTTCCCCTCTTAATAAATAATTCCATTTCTTGTTTTGTAAACAAGAAAATGCTGATGATTGAATGTTTTTGTGAACTCTGCAGACTCATCCTACCCAGTCTTGTTTCATGTCATCAATTGATGTTCATACCCACTATTCATATCAGGTACAGGCTCTATCTTATTCTAAAGAAGTTCTGTTCGTTTCAAGACTCACTCTCTCTCTCCTTTTTTTTTTTTTTTCCAACTCAAACCTTGTTTTATCAGCTAGTCAGTCTACGAACTTCCCTCTTTCTATGATTGTAATGAATTGGAACAATGTCAGTTTTTTGTGGTGCATTTCTTCTGGATTTTATTGTAGTTCTTGGTAGGATCTTTTGTTCTCAGATCTTTCGATATGCATTTATGTTTCTTATTGAAAGAAAAAGGTGCTTAACATACATGCGTGTTTGTACATATACATATATATGTAGTAATTTGTTTGTGATGGATTAGGTGTTTTACCTGTATTAAATAAGGGTTAAAATGTTTGAAATTCTATTTATTCTTCTAGTCCCACAATTTTATATGGGAACTAAATTAGTTGTTTTGCTTTCGCATTCATTTGTTTCAACTTTTAACAAATGGCGAATCGAGAGTGCACACATTCTCCATTCTCAACTTTCCAACAATATAACAACCTTGATCGAACTCTGGAAGATTTTTTTCTGTCACCTTCCATCATGACAAATCTTGTGTTCATAAAATGCTTCCGCTTCCATTAAGATGTTAAAGGAAGAAACTCTTTTGTGATCGACAGAAATTGCAGACAGATTTTTCATGTTTTCTCAGTAGCCTTTTTATCTATTTAAATACCTTTTTTCGGTGCAGATTATGTTGCCAGAATCTGTCGCAATTGTCATGGCGCCGAGAGATACTTCAAGGTAAGTTTAACTCAAAGTAATGCTATTTTGTCTGAATACTTTCTGACCGGATCCATCTCAATGTCAGTACTTTAGTTTGCTTATCATTCTCTCTCCTGCTCTTTTTTCCGACGTGCAGAAACCATGGCATTTTCCGGTTGACAACTCCCGGTGGCATGTCTGTTATCAGAAACTGCCAGCAACGTGGATTTCATCCGCATGATCCGCTTCCGGACGGTGGGCCTCTTTACAAGACCTGTACAGATGTTTACATGAACCCGAACCTAAACTTTGATGTCATTGATCTTCGTTGATCGCCTTTCATAACTCTGGGCGGTCAATGTATCATTACTGATGCAATTGTTCATATTATATATGTGTGCATTTATTGGATTTCTCGTTGGGATCGGCCCCCACAAAGTCGGAGATTTGGAATACTCGTCTCTGTATAGAGAAAACGCTATACTGCTAGCTGGCTGTACATCTATTGCATGTGTAAGAACTCGAATAGCCAGCATTCGGAAAAGAGTTGGATCTGTGTTTTTCATTCGCTAAGAACTCGGAAGATCCAATTACTGATGTAGTCGTTATTTTTCAAAAAAAGATTAAAACCATTGCGTTTTGTGCAAAGCATCATGTTCGCTTGTTCAAGCTCATTGTTAGTTGACTAGACTAAGAGTGTGTTTGGTAGGAGATAAAAGTGCAAGGAGAGGGATGGAGGGATTAGTGAAAGGATTTTGATGTTCATATTTGTTTGGTAGGAGAGAGAGATGAATGAAGGAATTAGGAAAGGGACCCCATATCCTTTCCAACATCCCAATTTTGATCCCTCGCGGATTGGAGAGATTATTAGAGGGATTTCATATTAAACAATATAAGAGAAATAACTCCTCCCTACTTTCTCATTTTTCTTACCTTTGTGATCGACCATTCCCTCCTTTTTATTCTCTTTCTTCAAACATATCTTTGATGAGAGGGGATGTTACTTGCACAAAAAAATAATAAGAAGATTTTAAACAATGACAAGGAATGTTGTCCCTTTTATGTTCTGTTCAAGGGGTAGACGTACTTGTCGTGAAGATCGTCTCTTTTCCTATATTGTTAAATAAGATGCTCAATCCCTGAGATGGTGCATTATTTACCTTTTAATGAGTTTCTATAATAATAAGAACGGTCTTTTTCCTCATCAGAAATTGTTTTTTTTTTTTTAGATATTGAATTAATTTTTCAATTTTTTGATTTACTGGTGTTAATATTAAAAATTTACAAGACATATAATAAAACTGCTTTCGTTCATAGATTTTAAAGGTATGCTTGAACTATTGGTCGATTAGTTTTTGAATAATCCTGTCTTCTTTCTGTCCACATTTGAATATGGGTTCTTCTTTAAGCAATTTGTATTGGTGTGGATGCCTACAATGAATGGTAAACGAATCATGGAGAAGGATTGGAGTGAGGTGAAAGCCATCTAATTCTAACCAATAGTTGAAAGAGCAAAAAGCCAAAAAGTGAAATGACAATATTCACGCAATCCATTAAGGGGATATTTAACTTTAGTAGGTTTGTAACTTTTGAATTGGTGTTGTTAGTTTACTTTTCCTCTTTTTCCCCCATTCTCATTTCCCTTTCTCTTGCATCCCCAAAGCCAAATCTCTGAAAGTAGAATTGGTCCCTTGAAACAAAAGAGAGACTCGGAAAATACTACTTACTTTTTTTTTTTTCCTTCCTTGCAATAAAAGGTGAACATTTTGCTTTAGTAGAAAAAAAAAAAAGATATCATCGGTGTCTTTGTGGTCCCTCCTAGTACCATACTAGAGTCAACTGGGATATTCAACAGCTAACAACTCTCGGACTTCAAGAGTGACCACACATGGTCTATTTGCCAAAGGTTAGACAAAACATATATGATAGGTCTCGAACTTAGGAATTGGTAGAAGCGAAGATTTTAAATGGGACTTTCTTAGCATCATGCTACAACCACCGTTAATAATAAAAAGAGTAAATAAAAAGCGGACCTCGAAACAAAAGAGTTGAGCCTCAAATTTCTGCTTGTTATAGCTCCTTGTAGCCTTTCTCAACAATAGAAACAGGAGACCCCAAAATGGGCACCCACCACCCTATCTATATACAATGGAATCATTCCCACGTGAAGTGGTCTTTCACATTTGTGAAGGCTGATATCATCATCATCTCCCTTAGATGGGGTCCACATAGATAAGCATCAAGAAACTGTTTGTTGATGCCAAAAATCTTTGACACAACACCAGAAGAGATCACTTGACGTGGTTAGCCTTGCATCGTCGTGCTCCGCTTAGTCACTTACAAAAGAGAAGTACCTTAGAGTAAGAGGGACACCAGTGGAGTGTTTGCTAAAGGCATTCCGATGCTTAAATCAGTAAGGGGCACTGATGAGCAATTGAAAAAATAGAGTTTTGGCAAGAAAATTAGTCCATACCTGATGAGTGAGGCACTCCTCTATTTATAGGCATTTCCATGGGGTCGGGTGCTCGGGTGACCTTGATGGGTCGTATTCCGAGTGGTCCCGGTGGGTAGACATGCTCCCGGTGTACGGATACTTGACCTCTATTAGACGGATGCCACATGCCCTACTATTTGGGTGATGGGGGGACACAAGTGTAGGCCATCAGTACTGGCACATGCAGCAAGTATTGTGTCAGTTCGGTCAGGTGGTGGAGGGTGGCGCCAGAGCAGGGATAAGGACAGGTACAGTGATAGGTACCGGACTTCAGGTGTCAAATGGTGTAGAGTAGTAGGTGCGGCATGCCTTGCCACAGTACGTTGTCAGTCGGTACGGAACGGCATGGCAGGGGCAGTATGGGCTAACCATCCCGAAAGGGGCTTAATTGTGGTCAAGGAGTGTCACTTGAGCCATTACCTTGGAGCCTAACGGCGGTTTGGTTGAGGTTCCCAAAGGAAAGCTAATTTAGGGATCAGTAGCGCATTCAGAGCTGTTGGTAGGTCAGCTCGGTGAGTAGAAATGTTCTCTAGTCTGGTCGGATCTCTTCTGTTGGGTAGGCAAAGAACCTACTGGTTCTCATGCGCCTCGTTCCCTAGCGAATACGTGGTCTCCAGTGCAGAGACGGTTACACCATCAACACTGTTCAATCAAATCTGGTTAGACAAGGTCCAATCAGGATGTGCAAAGATGGGGATATTGCAAGGTTATTTGAATTGAACAGCTGATATTCATGTCAAAGAATGGGGACTAGTATGCCTGATTTTGGGATATTGCCATGGGCCAAGCGTGGGTTCTCACTTTGGCTGCGACTTGTGAAGAGTGGTTGGAGTGGCTTTGCTGTGAACAGACAAGGTTTAAACGTAGCAATCCCTAAGTGGTACTTTCTTTCTTTCTTCTTCTTCTGTTTTTTTTTTTTTTGGTCATAATTGACCAGTTCGTGAATAGTCTTTGCTCCTCCACCACTAATGCAGACTGCCCATATGGAAACTTTGGGTCCACTTTGTATAGTTTTCATTTGTTTTGAAAATGATTTTGTTTTTCGCATGTAAATAAAAATGAGAATATCTTGGGAATGATGATCGTTTTTTAAATTATATTTGGTTATGTTTTTAATTATATTGATTTCGGTATAAGAAAAAAAGTGAATTACGTTTATGTACGTTTCCGAATACATATGTCAAGTTATATAACCTTAAAAATAAAAATGAAAACGAGAAAACAACTTTCAACATGTTTTCATTTCATTCACAAAAATCATTCTCACTTTTTTTTTTTTCATTTTCATTTTCGTTTTCAAAATATTTGCTAAACAAACACTGTTCAAGAAACGATTTATTTTTGTTTTTTAAAATACGTGCGGAAACATTTCTAAAAATAATTAGAAACGAAATCAAACGGGACAAAATACATCCCAAGTTTTTAAGACGTACGTGCATCTTATTTTTCAGTTATTGAACGATGGAAAAATTGATCTGGACCGTTGCGGAAAAGCTGTCAGCTATCAATGAATTTAAATTGAAAACAATTTTAACGTACGAGATTGTTTGCAAGTTATGGTTGAGATTTGAACTACATGTACGTTGAGAAAAATGAGAGATTCTTTCACCCTATTTCCAAACACATGTGGGCTATTGGGGTCTATTAAGATTCAAAGACGACAACTGCCTCTCTCCCATATCCCATGCCTCACAGTTTGCATGTCACGTCTGTGGATTTGGATTCTTCAACCTGTGACATTGTACCTAGCAACCTGATGAGTTTTTCCATGACTCCAGAGAAAAAGAAGAGACAAGATTTTTAATTACCCTTTTTAATAAATTAATATATAAAAGTTTGT
>JAFMPE010174818.1:0-18466 GCA_024759925.1 Ficus religiosa
CTTTGGTGGGGGGGGTGGGGCCGGGGGGGGGGGGGGGGGCGGGGGGGGGGGGGGGGGGGGGGGGGGGGGGGGGGGACTGGGGTGGGGACCCCATTGAGCGGGCCCGGGGCTGGTGGGCCGGCCGGGAAGAGAGATAGGGGAAGAGAGAGAGGGGGAGGCGGGGCGGTGGGGAGGCCAGGGGAGGGGGGCCGTCGGGCAAGGTGGGGAGCTGACGGGGCGGGCTGGGGCCGCGGGAGAAAGGGGAAGAGAAAGAGAGAGTGGGGTCGCCGGCTGCCAGGGCTGGGTGGGGGGCCACCGGGGCTAGGGCCAGCGGAGGGGGGTCGGGGGTGGGGGGCCACAGGAGAGAGGGGAAGAGAGAGAGAAGAGAAGAGAGAGAAAAGGGGTCACCAGTGGCCGGGACTGGGGCCGGTGATGGGGGGTCGGAGGTAGGTCACCGGCGTCCGTCGCCGGCGGCGAGAATGTCGCCGACGATGACGAAGACTTTGCATGGGAAGAATCATATGAAATGGGTGTATGGTAATTTGATATACCAATAACATTTTAACCGTTCGATTTAATCTAAACGGTTAAAAAAAAAAAGACTCTACTGATAAAGACAATGGGAGAGTCTCTACCAGAGAGTGAGACAAGAGAGTTGGTCCCACGTCATTTGTACAAGAAAGCTACAAAAAGAACTTTCGATAAATAAAAAAGAACCTTTACTTTTTACTTTTTTCACATATTTAGCTATTAACAAATATATTTTGTTTATATATTTATATTTTATCTATATTTAACAAAAAAATATATTTTATTTAGATGGCCCTGTTGATTTAAAAAATCTGTTAGAATACCACCAGTTATGCTATGCAGACTGATAGTTTTTTTTTTTTTTTTTTTGGATAAAGATGCAGACTGATAGTTTGGTGTTGAAGAGAACATATAAATCTTTAATAGATATGGCAGACGAAGATTCTAAAGGAAGATATAAATTCTGAAACGAATAATATTTTATGTCGTTTAATTGTATAAAAGGAGATGGAAATTATTGTTTCGTACCCGTGGAACAAATTAGCATTTTTAGATATATTGAGAGAAAAAAAATTTAATTATTAGCTTAGAACTCACACTAAAACGGGTTTTTAAGTGAGAAAATCTTAATATTTTCTCTTGGATTGCTTATTTTTTGTCACCTTATAATTTTTTTTCTACTTTTCTTTGGTTGTTTTTCCTTTTTTAGGCCTGTTATGTTTTAAGATTGTGAGTCCCTCTTTTTTTGTTTAATTAAAAGATATATTATTTAGTCTTCCTAGTCTTCTTCTTTACCTTATAGCTAGCCTTTTTCTTAGAACCATATATCTTATAGAAGTGAAAGCTTAGTGGTAATGTGGTAAACTGATTGTATTTTAGCCCAAAGACAAAACCATATCAGGTCTTTTGTCGTCGGAATACTAAATTCACTTAAATCACTTTTCAGGGAAAAAAGAAAAAAGTTTTTGATCAGATTTATATTAATTAATCCGCAGTCATAGATAAGGATTCATTATCCAAACAATATTATTTAAAACTAAAAGGTATCTACTAGTCCATCTTGGAGTTGCATATATGAAAACTGTTAGCTGGGTTGGGGTTTAGAGGTTGGTTGGCGGTGTTGACTTTTTCCCCCAATAAACGACATCCCAATCGCATAATTAGACAATCTCTAATTCATTGATTTATACCTATATCATACTTGGTAAAAAAAAAAATGTGAACAATAAAATTATCTTACTTTATATATACTCTAATATATAATAATATTTCTACTGTTATTATTATTGCGCTTTAGAACAACTTGTAAAGTGAACATTTGGTATTTAAATAAATTAAAAATTAAAATGTTACAAGAATTACATCATAAAAATCAAGCCAACAGTGAATAAAAATTAAATATTAAATTTGACATTATCTATATATTATGACAAATTTATCACGAAATTTGACATATGGTAGATTTGACATCAAATATAGCACTATGTTGGAGAGCATTTTTTAATCAAATGTCAAAATTTACCACTGACACAATCTCCTAATATTACATTGGAGATATTGCTCTTAAATATGCTAATTTTAGAAGTTAAAATGTCAAATAATATTATTAATTCTGACTTTATACTTGGTTTTATTAGGGTTTAAATGTCCTCTTCTAAAAAATTATAAAATAAAATAAAAAAAAAGTGGGCGAGTGAATACCAGAGACGACAGACAGTTATCTTGCTCTTTTTTTTTTTTTTTAATTTTTTTTAAATTTTTTTGGTTTAAATTATCATCTTTCATCTCTCATTATTCAGCAGAAATAAAGAGAATGATAGGTAAAGTGTGGGTGCCGCCTACACTAGGGAGTTTCTTTTAAAAAATACTCTCTACAAGAAACATGAGTATTAGATGACACTTATTAGTCGCTCCTGGTTGGATTGAAATTCGGCGCCATAAATGATTTTTACGGCCTAAAACACACCATTGTCTTATGTAGTGCACAAATCTATCTCTGCATCTACATTTATAGAACCTAGATCTATTGGTTTATTTTCCTGTCTTATACCCTTTCAATTTATTTTTGACATCTCAATGAATTGTTATAAATCATTTTAATATTAAATTCATATTTATATGATTTAAGTCGTTAACTTTAGATGATATGATAAACAAAATAAATGAAGAATAATCAATCAAATAGAAAAAATAAAACAACATATCTGGACTCATATCTTAATATATATCTTATTATTGTTTGGTTTGTAGGTTTGAATTCATTAATTAACTAGTTTCGAGAATCGACCTCACAAAATTGAACAAAAATAAAGCATGCCAACTACAACAAAGAAAAAACAAAATCATCATGAAAGAAAGAACGTAACAACCAACACCTGCAACACACACAAACTAATTATATATTAACAAATTGCTGGCTAATAATTGACCCCGACCCAAAAAAAAAAAGGAGAAAAAAGAACCTTAAAAGAAACTATCACCACATAAAAACCCATAACTAGAACATGATGTATACGACAGCATAACAAAAAAATAACAACAAACGATGGAAAACGTCAAAAAATAATAATAATAATAAATAAAAAATAAACTCTGATCATAGGATCATCATCATGAGCCAGCAGCCATTTTTTCAGCAATCGTAGCCAATGATATGAGGTTGCACCTTATGATCGTATTCGCGAACGCGCAAGTGTCCTCCTCGCTACTCCCCTCCGGCACATCCACCACGTACGACTCGATCACCACCGTCCGTTTCCCCCTTTCTCCCTCATCATCATCATGATCATCCTCATCCTCATGAACGGACGTCGTCGACCGGTAGTTCTCCAGCCGGTGGTCCCCACCAATTATGCTAAACGACATAACCTTGACGTCGTCGTCCAGCCTCTCCAGCCGTTCCACGCTGACCCCTGCCGGCATCCCCGAGACGACGTGGACCTCCCTGACGCTCCCGACGCCGCCGCCGCCGCCGCCGCCGTTTCTCGAACGCATTATACACCTCCTGACGAAGCGCTTGTAGGCCTGGGGGTGGCCAAAGTCCCGGACCATGGACCAGACCAGCCCCATTGGTGCGTCGATGGTCTGCGTCAGGCTCGAGCTGCACTGGCTCCCTGACACCTCGTGGTTGTGGTGCTGCCTCAACATGGCTTCTGTCTTGGCCGAGCCATGCGTCCCTCTCATTGGACCCAGCTAGCTTAGCTAGCCCGTAGCTCTATAATAGTTTTGTACAATGTAGAATAATTTGACAAGTTTTTTGTAGTAGTAATTTGAGGTTTCACTCAACCTATTTAAACCATCGAAAGCTTTGGCTTTCTTTAGTGAGTGTCGGTTACACACACACACACACACACACACATATGTGGCGTTCTTTTGGTTGCATGTGTGTGTCGGTTACACATATATGGTGTGTGTGTGTGTGTGTGTGTGTGTGTGTGTGTGTGTGTGTGTGAGGAGTTATTAGTACTACAGTATTATGGATTTTTCTTTTTTAATCGGTGTTCGTTGAACTGGTAGCAATGGCTAGCTAGCCTGCTGCTGCATAGGAATGTGGATCTCTTTTTTTTTTTTTTTGGATAGATTTGGAGTGTGTTATCTTAGTTTGCAAGTTTTGAGATTTTTTTTTTTTCTTTTTCGGTGGGCTAGAGTGCAAGCTGTACATGAGTTTGGTCATACACATCTCATGTACACGTAATTGTGTCCAAAAGCTACCATTGATCGTTAGCGCTAGATTTTTTTGGTTTTTAAGGCGTTTGAGTACTGCTACTATTGTTAGTACTGGGATTTTTCTTCTTCTTTTCTTGTTTTTATTCATGATAATATTTGTTTAGAAATTTTCTTTTTGGGCGGTCAATAGTGGGACTTAAATATGTACAGACCCTGAGATCCATGTGACGTAACATATATCTGCATATATATGTGTGTGTGTGTGTGTGTGTATTGGTTGGATATGTCGGAAGTTTGCGGATTCAGGTTGTATTATTTATTCATTTTTATTTATTTATTTATTTTTGTAATTTTCTTTCGTTTCGTGCTAGTTAAGGATATCTTAAACAACCGCCATTTTCTCCCCTGGATATGTATCATTATATCATCTTGTCAATTGCTAAAAACTTGATCTAAACAAAAAGGACAAATACTACTAGTCTACTACATACATATATAAGATCTATGTTTTAATAATTAGAGAGTACATTTTGAAGATAATTTCATTAATTCCTGTAAAATGTTAAAACCTAAAGATGATGTACATAGAAAGAAAGCTAAAACTTCATCAAACATCTATTCAAACCATTTTTGTTACCATAGAAAAAATATATTCTAAATTTTATATTAAAAATAAAAAATTTAATTAAAAAAATGTTATCCTTTGTCCAAACAGACTAATAATGAGTTACATGTAGCAAAAATTTGAAAAGCAGTGGAGTGTAATTCTTAAGAGGTAAGGAACTCAATGCTTTGACCGACTAATAATTAAAAAAATATATAATTATTAAAAAAGAACTCAGTACTTGGATGAGGCATGCAGGTTGACCCAATAACAAAGATTTTTTTTTTTTTTCCTTAATGACAAAGTTCTACATGCTGAACATGCTCATGTTGCTTCTATCAAGAAAAAAATGAAAAAAAAAAAGGGAAAGAAAAAAGAAAAAAGAAAAGAAAGAGCGACCTTGTGCGTCATTGCAATTTTTTTTTAAAGGAAAATTTTCATTACTCTCGCTAACGAGATAACAAAACATCGAACATGAGATAACCCTTAAATAAGAACAGATCCACCAGTGAAATGTGATGACACTTAAAGGAAAACATATATGCTTGAGGCTTAATAGCGGGTATATACCTAGGCACACTGAAATCGAGCACATATAAAGCTCTTTTTGATAAAAACCCTAATAGTTGATGGAATTTCCCTATCAATTGAGGGCCAAAGGCCACTACTAACTCCGCAGTCGTAGATAAGGACTCAGTAGCACAAGGACCACTACCAACTCCATAGAGAAGTAACTCTAGTAGGACCAAAACAACATTAAAACTCAAATCTGACAGATGAACAACCAATGCAGAAGGTGGAGAAACGACCTCCGTTATTAGGGAAAAAAAAAACCAAAAGAAAATACAACGAAAGCATCGTCATTATTATATACAAACTGTAAAACCGTAAAACAAAAACACTAATCACATAAAAAGAGTCCTTGTCGATAAAATGAATTACATCATTAGAAGAAACTAGGTTGCCGAAGTCGAGTTGTTACAAGACCTTCCTGGTGCGTGACGACAATACAGCACTACTAATTATCTAATTCCTACCTTGCTCCTTCTCAAAACATCCATTCTCTTGCCACAGGCTCGCCTTTGTCAAGACCCTCACTATATGATTGAAACCTTCATCTCTAGAGGTCGGGAAATCAGAGACAGGCTAAAGTTTGTCATCGGAATCCGGTCCCAAAAGAGAAAGATGATTGAGAAACTCTAATCCATGTTGGAGAGAAAAAGGAGAGAGAGAGAGCGGAAAGTTTCCTCCTAATATCCATCATTGCAAACTGATCCGAAAAGCTTCATTAATTCTTCAATATATATGTCTATATGGATCCAGATGTTGCCACGTCAGCAATAGTAAAAGGGAACGCGGCAGATGCCACCTGTCTGAGAAAGCAACTTGTCTGACATGTATAATGGTCGGTGAATTTTTGTTGTTACTTACGGTATGTTTGGAATTTAGATTCTAATTTAAAATTTTTATTTTAATTTTTATTTTTTTATAAAAAATTAATAAAAATTATAATTAATTTTTAAAAAAATTAACTAATTTTTCAATTTAAAAATTTCACGCAAACGAAACAGAGGCTTAAAAAATGGAATTAACGGCTAATTGGCCTATTTGTTTTTGGCTCTTTTGGTGAATCCTGCACAACTGAGAAGGCAATGTACTGACATTCGAAGTTGGTTGTTCCCATTAACAATAGAAAGTAGAAAGTAGACTAGCCTCGATTTTTTTTGGTCTTGCTAAAAAAAAAATTTAACACACAATTAGATCTAGACCAAGCAAATTAAATAATATATCATAATATAATCATGTCAATCTAAAACACAAAATTATATAATTCCATAATTAATTTATTACAAAAGATTACTCCATAACACAAAACCACATAAACACATAACTGGCTATTCCATAATTCATACGAGACAAAAAGTCTACTAAATAAAAGCATAAGGCATAAACAATAATACAAAAGATCACTACTGGATCAACCTGAATTGGACATGAATTTTGAATGGGTTCTTACAGGTTGCTTTTTTCATGCCCTTCGGGTTGACCCAAACCTAATCCATTTTTTGGTCGTGTTAGATGGGTTCAACCCAAAACCTGTTGGAGAATAAGAGAGAATAAGAACAATGGAGACAAAGAAAACTAAAAATAAAGATGGATTAGAGATATGTTGAGAATACTTTCCTTTAAGGTTTTATTTGCCTACACTACTGAGTTTGCTCAAGAGTTTAACGGTAAATTACCCCCAAGATAAAACAAACTCTTGAATACAATATCTAGCAATAATATTGTATTCCATAATAAAGATATAAAATCTTTATATTTCTGGAGTTTTTTTAAAAGCACAGAAATGCCTTTTCATGAACCGTTACAGTCATGGTAATTCACGTAACATTTTCCAAGAGGTGCCTCTTCATTGCAAAGACATCTTTTTTAATATCTATTCAATTATCATAACTAATATATCAATTACTAATAATAATTCACTTTAGTATGAAAATGTATAACCAATAGACACAACAATTCGAAACAATTCAAAAGACAAATTTGAAATTTTCATATCAGCACGAATTACACGGCCGCACAACTCTCTTGGCCTAGAGGGAGCGCCGCCGCTCACCTGTGTGGCACAGTCGCGCTGCCCTCTCGGCCCATTGGGCAGGCTGTAGAGAGAGTGCCATTGGGCAGGCTGTAGAGAGAGTGCCCGCCTGTGTGGCACCACACTGTTCTCTCGACCCTCGAGGCCCTTTCGGCTCTCAAGGCCCTTGCAACCCTCAAGGCCCTATTGTGTCTTTTGATCTTAAATCAAATGATAGACATATTACAATCTTTCTTACAAAACCAACTCGCACCTCTTTTTTCTAATCCAAACCCATATTTTTTCATGTTGAGTTTGTGCCCTATTTTCATGTTGTGACCCAAATTCCTAGCATTACTATATACATACATACATACATACATATATATATATATATAATGTATTTGTTTGGATCATGTGTTAAATTTGGATTTTTAAAATTTTTGCATTCAAACCGAAAATAAATATATGAATCCAAATATAGAATTTGAAACATTGAGTATTCAAAATTGAATATATGCTTTAATAGTTTTGTTAAAACTAATATTTAAATAGTATAAATGAATTTAATACCTGTGCATTGCACGGGGAAGGAAGAAAAAAATAAATAAAAAAATTGAATATTATATGGTAAAAACAGTTGATTAAGATAAATATTATAATTATCATAAGTATAATTATTATCAAAATCTCTCCCAACAATGAAGATGCAAAATCAAAATGACAATAGTACTAACAATAATAAAAATGAAAACAAAAGCAGAAAAGAAAAAGAATCTTCTGTAGTTATACTCATTTAAAGAAAAAAAAAATTAAAACAAAAATAAAGCAGAAAACAAAAAAAAAGAACAAAAATATTTAAACTCAAAAGAACCGGAAAAAACTAACCCTAAAAAAAACATTATAACAAAATAAAATATATATCCCATTTTTTCCCTTTTTTTTACTGTTTTTAAAAAAATAAAAAAATTTTATCAGGTTATAAACATGAAAAAACATTAAAAAATGATTTTTAAAATATAAAACAAAACAAACAAGAAAGAAAAAAAATTGTATGTAGAATCCTTAAAAAAAAAGGGGGTCTTTAAAAAATAGAATAAAAGAAACAAAAAACACACATACAAAAAAAAATCCGAAATAAAGATAAAAAATTTAAAGTAAAAAATCGTTTAAAACTCAAAAAAAGGCAAAGTAAGCAAAAACACAATACAACAATAGATCAGAATTTAATATCTAAAATTTAGCATAAAAAAAAGGCAAAAATAATATTAAGAAAAATAAAAACAAACTCTAAATAGGGGTAAAATCGATAACACACTGTAAGAAAAAGAAAAAGAACTAAAAAAAAGGCGTAAAACAGTAATTATACTGTGTGGACAGCACGCAATTTATACATAATAGGGTTAAAAATGTCAACTCACTGTAGATGAAGGAAAACCAACTAAATCAGGGGATAAAAAAGTCTCTGTACTGTAGACAAAACAGTGAAATATGTGAGGATAAAACCGTCCTTCCACTGTAGATAAGCCCAAATCAGCACATAGGATAAGGGCAAAATCGGTAATTTAATGTAGAAAAAACAGCTACTGTGCATTGCTGTAAAAAAAAAAACTGTACAGCAAAAGCAACAAAAATTAAAAAAAAAAACAAAACAAAACAAAAATCACCGTTTATTAAACAGTGAAATATTACATCTTTTTACTGTAGTAAAGCAGCAAAAGAAAAAAAAAACTGTAGCAAAGCAATAAAAGTTAAAAAAAAAAAAACCATTCACTGAACAATAAAGTAAAGCAGTAAAAAAAAAAAAAAAAAAAAAGCGTAACAAAGCAAAAAAAAAAAAACAAAAAAAAAGTGAACAGTGTTTTTTAAACGTCCTTTTAGTATATAGTGTACGAAGAAATTACAAAACATAAAAATAAGATTAACTTAGAATTTTTTTTTTTTTTTGTTTTGCACCAGTGTCCTTTGAATTTATCGCACATAGTAATTTGTAACCTAAATTTATAATTTTAAAACATATATATCTATAATAATAATTGTGTTAATCTTTCGAAGAAATTAACATGCGATTTACTTTTTTTATGGTTAACATGGGAGCGAAAGCATCCCCTCGAGTCAATAGGCAAATAATGTTCGCGTGCATACCTTTGCACATCTTGTGATAATGTGGCACAGTTAGTTTACAGATCCAATCCAGTCATGTGATTTGGCTCAAAGTTTGAGGGTGTTCCTATTTTTTATTTTTCATAACAATGATTAAACTGAAACGAACGTAAAGTACATCTTGATTTAAATTTACTTGTTCCCTTTTTTCTCTCATATTGGTTACCTCACTTATTTCCGGCATGGTATCTCTTGTTGTTTTTGTTCCCGCTTTTCACCCAGTTTGAGCTTTTTTTTTCTTTCTTTCTTTTTTTTCCTCCCCTCATTTTTGTTTTATTCTGGATTATTACCTGTCATTTCATTTTATTATACTTTTGCGTCTTCTTTTTCCATTGTAGTGAATGGCAACCTAGCTGAAATGTACAGTTATTTTATACCAATTGCTCACTCTTCTCTCATTTAAAACATATATATATATATATATATATATCTCTCGCTCCACATCTACTGAATGCAACTTTAAATTATCTACAAGCAGATAGAGAGGAAAACAAGGATAAGTTCATTAGTGCTGTAAGATAGATCCTGGGACTTCTTTTTACTTAAAAAGCAGATAGAGAGCAAGTATAAAGATAATGAATTTGCGAATTGAACATAACCGAAAGACCGTAATGGCGAAATGCATAATCGCATAACCCTCAGAAGACATCTAAAGCCGAAAGAACCATACTTTTGGTAATGTACTTCTCAAATCCTGCAACTTAAACATCCCGCCACAGCAATCACCTTCCTACAAAGATCATGAACAACCAAAAAGGCTATGGGCGACAGCATTCTATTTTCACTTGCACATACATATGCCAGATGATAATGCACAACATTTTGGACAATACCCTCTAACGTACCGTAAGTTTAGCAGATTTAGTTTCTAAAGACACAGAGTTTTTTACAGGGTAAAAAAAAAGGTCAATGATCGAACTTAACTCATAATTAAGGTACCAAAACTTGGTCCGAGTCAGAACCTAGTACATGGTGTAAGACAAAATCAGTAAGAATGTAAATTGAGCAGACACGGGCAAATACAAACACATAGGGTGGAAGTAGCAAGTAGAGAGAGAGAGATGAATTCACACATTAAAAGTCACAAGAGTATAATTATTTAAAAAAGAAAAAGAAAAAAAAAAAAAAAAGCAGATATAATAGATACACGAGACGAAGATTCATCAGATCACACAAGGCTAAGTTATAGAGACTCACCAAAGGTTATTGATAAAGAGACAAGAATACATCAGACATTACTCGAAGTCAATTACAGGGAGAAATCAAAAGCAACGATCATGCACTCAAACTAAGTCAAAATTCCTGTCGCTGTTTCTAAGCAATAAAACTCTGCAAGTTCCTAGTAACATCCAAATCCTTACAATTCTCAAAAGAGTTGTATTGTTGCCTAAAACCTGCTTATAATGCAATCCAAGTAATAAACTATCCTGCTTTTGTGTAGACTTTCGCTCCATGAATAATTCGAACTTAACACAATCAAAACGATATGTAAACTGCCAAAAAAACCCAAAGAACAACTCCAGGTTTCCGATGTAGCCAACTCACGAGTCCAAATTAAGTGAACAGAAATGATTTCCTGACTATAAAACTAAAGCAACATACCAATGCCATGCAGCTAGTACTTAATAACAACATAAATTATAATTGCAAACAAAAAGAAACAAGATGCAAAATTAAAGGAAGGGGAAGGGAGGTTGTGTTGATGCATATTCAAGCCAAAAAGGACAGGGCTCTACAACATTTCCACCTTATGCAAATACAAATCAGAGGAGACCAGAAACCAAATACCAAAACGTTCCAACACTTCAATCTTGCAATTACTGTAAAGAAATGGAGGCAAAACATAACAAGGACATGTACTTCAACATAAAGACCAATTCAGGATCAAGCACACGAAAAGCATAAACACGAAACTATGCATGTGTAAATAGATGTTTTTTTGTTTTTTGTTTTTTGTTTTTTGTTTTGTTTTTTTTTTTTTGTTTTTTTTGTTTTTTTTGTGTGCTAGTGTTTGTTGATCACATTTCTTGATCATTTTGATTATAAAAATAGGTGATGCTACATTTGACAACCATGTCCAATTCATGCAGACCAACTCATTCAAGCATACTCGTCGCAGCACAAACATCTCAATGCGCAAACTCAAACATGTAGATCATAATGGTTTGCACTGCACAAGTATACAAAGATCAAACCAAGGACTGAATTCCTCGCCGAAGAAAACGACGTAACATCTAACCCCCTAAAATAGCTCCCTCCTAATTAGTTTAAATGCCAAACTTAAGCTAAAAAAAGAAGAAATTTAAGGAATCATCAGCATCAATTGCTCACCCTCTTAAGTAAAGCAAACAATTTGCTAATCCTAATTATTCAGGAACCCTAATTCAACAAAGTAAAAACAATGAATGTACCAAAGAACACAGATTAACCAACTGGAAGATAATTATTCAAGCAAATCATGAAATGGGAGACAAGATAAGCCTTTTGTTATGGGATAAAGCTTTGCACTTTAACTTCTTCTCAAACAAAACAGAGTTGACAAACCATGATCACCATTATATATATTATTAAACACTCTATACAGTGCATTGGGCATTCCATTCATTCAACAGTTTCCAATCAAGAAAAAGTAACTCAATTTCTCATTTCACCTATCGAGTATTGATCAAGAACCAATTTCATCATAATTTGAATCCAAAAAAGATTTCCCTTTTCAAGGAGCTCTAGGATCAGTCCCGTGCTGCCAAACATAGACAAGCTCGTCCCAGCCAGTACTCGCCAGAAGCCCCTCAACAAGCACACTCATGTCGACCCCGACGGCGAACTCCGTGTGATGATCATACCTCCCCACAAGCGAGTCCTCCACCATGTAATCCCACAAGCACACCGTCATGTCGTACGAGCACGACACCAGCAGGCTCCTTCGGTGCGGCGAGAATTTGACCTTCCTCACGGCATAGCCATGGCCGTTCAGCACGTAGACCGGGACCCTGAAATTCCTGACATCCCAGACCTTAATCGACTTGTCAACGGAGGCGGTGGCGATGGAGCAGTCGTCGTACTTGTTCCAATCGCAGGAGAGGATCTCGAACTCGTGGGCGGGGATGATCATGGTGGAGCCAGGCTCGCGGACGTCCCAGATTCGGAGGGTGCAGTCGCCGGAGGCGGAGGCGAAGATGTCGGCGTGGCGGGGGTTCCAGACGGCGGAGTAGACGCAGTAGGCGTGTTCCTTGAAGGTGCGGACGCTGGCGGGGCGGTCGGTGGTCCAGAGCTTGACGGTGTCGTCCCAGGAGGAGGAGAGGAAGGAGTCGCGGCGGATGGGATTGTAGTCGGCGGACTGGACCTCGCGGGAGTGCTCGTGGAGGGAGCGGATGGGGTTCTGGGAGGGGGGGAGGGCGAGGTCGTAGAGCTTGATGGAGCCGTCTGCGATGGCGGCGACGAGGAGGGAGTCGTGGGACTCGGACCAGGCGAGGTCGTAGACGCCGTCGGCGGTGTCGAAGGAGGCGAGCTCGGAAATGGGGGGTTGGGGGGAAGGGGAAGGGGAAGGGGAGAGGTCGAGCACGTGGAGGCGGCCGTTGCCGAGGATGCCGAAGTTCTGGGAGGTGGCGACGGCGAGGCGGTGCTCGTAGAAGGGGCTGAACTTGACGGAGTACCCGTTGAATGGGGTTCTGAACACGGGCATCTCCGACGATTCTTTTGGGTGATGCTGCAACTCTCCGATTTGGGTGGGGGCTCCTCTCACTCACACAGCTGAATCGGCTGTATCTCTGCTGCTTTCTCTCTCTGTATTTTGATTGCTGGCTTTATCGTCTTGGAATTTGGTTTTGTTTGTTTCTATTAAAACCAATTTTGTGTAAAGTGTTGACTTGATTTTGTTTGACAATTAAATTTATTTTTAATTAAATTATTTTTTTTAATTTTTATTTATTTATTTTTAATTACTAAAATTTATGATTAATTTTTTAAAAATTAATTAATTATAGTTTAAAAATTTTATCCCGGACTATCAAACTAAACAAAGGTTAACCAATCTTACTTCACCAAATTGTATTTTATTATTTTCTTATAATTTTTTTTTTCCAATGGATTCACGGAATAGTTTTCTAATAAAAGAATGTTTATAGGTTCTTTTATTACGGGACCTCTTAAAATGTATTATAAACAAAAAAAAATTATATTTTTTAATTATTGAATTATTTTTTAATGTTATGATTTATGATACAATCAAACACTTAAAAATTCAATCCAACGGTTAAAACTCTAATTTTTTTTTATTTACAGTTCAAACTAGGAGATTGTATCGTAAAAATTCTCAAGAATATATCTCATTCAAATGTGGAGGTTATGAGCATGGTTATTTAATGACTTTTTTTTGGGGTCTAAATTTTGGCTATTTAATGATTATCTAACTTATAAATGTGGGCGGGTTATTTAGCTAGTTAGTCTCGTTCGGGTATCGGTTTTAATTATTTTTTAAGAGAAAAAGTCACAAATGTTACTCTTTTGAAACCTCTTGTCATGCTTGTCATTATTTTTGACATTTGAATTTCTTTACTACTCAAGAGAACTGGTCAAATATCAACTTATTATGTTTTATCCAAATTTTCTATATTGATAAAAAGAATTAAAAAAAAACTACTAAAATACTACAAACATTTTACCATATGTCATCAAAACCAATGATGACCATTGGTAGTGATAGTCGCCAGCACTGATCACCAGAATATTCTAATAGAATATTATCGATAATTTATCAGAATATTTTTTGTTTTCAACAAAGACGTCCGGACGTATTTGGCTCTAATAGCTAGTTACCAGTAACGATCATCGGAGCATTCTTGTAAAATATTTTTGATATTCTGCCAATTTTTTTAAAACATAAACCACGAAAAAGACTTTAACTCCGAGTTATCGACGCCTGTTACCAGAATATTCTGGTAGAATATCTTCAGCTCTGGCCACTGGAGTACTCTGGCATAATATTTTTGATACGGTACTAAAATAATTTTAATTAAAAGAATATTCTACTAGAATACTTCGATGATTGGTAGTACTGAAAACGTCCGACCATCTATGATAAAACGAAAAAAAAAATATATTATGATAGACTGTAAAGAATAATCTCTGTGATCAGCTCCATGATCGGAGTCGAATATGTTCAACCACTTATGTTGAAATCAAAAATATTCTTGTAAATTACCAAACATATTCTACGAGAATATTCCGGTTATCAGCGTCGGCAATAAGAGTTGGTGACATACGGCCATGTATATTGAATACTATAAAAATTAATCTACTAGAATATTTGAGGTATTCTATTAAAATATTCTGATGACCGGTACCTACTACTAAGGTATAAGACATCCAACTATCAATGTTGAGGGAAAAAAAAAAAATTTGTTTTGCTGACTGGCACCAATGATCGGAGCCGAAGACCAACATTGCGTGGTCATTATTGGCTTTGGTGACATATGGTAAAATGTATATAGTACTTTATTTAAACAAACAACAAAACTCAGAAAACTAGAGGAGAAAAAAAAAACGTGTCAAAAAAGTAAAGACGGAAAAAAGAGTGACAAAATTTTCCATAGAGGGAAAATGGGTGGCTAGTTGGGTAATTTTATTTTTATTTTTATTTTTATTATTTTATTTATTTATTTATTATTATTATTTGCATACAATTGTATAGGCATGTCGAGTTATTTGAAAACTCCTTTTTTCATCAACAGCCGAATGGTTTTTCCCTTTCGACCCGCAAGCGCCGAAGGATCCGTATTTGTAGCTCCAGTCTAAACTACTAGGTTAACAAATTGTGTGTGCTTTGAGATTTTTTATTTTTTATCAACACTATTAGTCACTCGACTATGAGAATTATTTTATTTTATCTTTTAAATTTTTAATTTTGACACATTACTTTCTGAATCTTGGTTTAGTAGTTTAATCCTCCATTCTAAAGTTGATAGAAATTTTCTGAAGTTTAAGAGTTTTTCATGTGCTTATTGCACAATAGTTTGAAACTTCAGAGAGATATTTACATGATGTATGATACTCTGTAAGACTCTTGAAAACTAAAATATTTTGGACTCTATATAATTATTTATGTAAAATTTCCAATTATAATCTTATTTAGGTGATTATCTCTATTAAATTTCAAAAATCTTTTATTAATTTTAATATTAAAAACTAAGACTATCAAAGAAAATTGAAAACAAGGAGAAATCTAGTTCAGAAGTAAAAGAGACACAATATTCATAGCCTAGGAATTAACAATGCTAATAATCTGAAGTTTTTGTCTAAGATGTTGTAAGTTTGATTGTCGTTTCTGTAACATCCTTTTTTTATCCATCCCTCCACCAAATTTGAAGGGAAAAAAAAAAAAAAAAAAACCCAAAGAACATAGCTTATCGTTTACTTTAGATTAATTGTCTATTTAGTTTTTATTAAAATCCCTGTGTTTTACATGTCAAAAAGAAACTCAGTTAATCGATATATTTAAGATTAAAATTTCATAAATTATTTTTTAAATAGTAGGTCTTTTTCAAAGTGTCCTCAATTTTCTAAAATCAATCAAAACACCATCATATAGAGAAAAATACACAACCAAATCCCTACGCATCCTAAATCCTAAATTCTAATGCATAAAAGAGACCATCACCACTTGTCCTTATATCGCATCACTGATGGTTGGTAAGTGATCAAAATGTATCATAACCACATGTCCTTTTATTTATTATTAGTTAACAATAGCATGTGTGTGTAAAAATATTTTTTAATCAGTATAAATTAGATAAAAATCAATTAAAAGTTATATTTGAGAAGAAAAAAAGATATTTTTAATAAAGGAACATTTGAAGAAATAATTTTAGTAAAGAAATTAGAAGGAAAAAACTATTTATGAGGATCACATTTAAAAATATTTAAGTGAGGACATTTAAAAAAAAGTTATTTTAATAGTGACAAATCAAGAGAAAGCAAAAAACAGTTAAAGTAGGACAAAAAGGGGGGGGGGGAGAGATTAAAGGACGAAAACAAAAAATAAAATAAAAATTAAAAGGAGCAAAAAATAAAATAAAATAAGGAAAAGGAAAAGAAAAGAAAAGGAAAAAAAAGGGCGGGAAAAAAAGAGATCAAAATGGTAGAAATAAAATTTGGGTGAAAAGCAATAAAAAAGTAAAAGAAAGACCAAAAAATAAAAAGGAAAATGAAAAAGAAAAAAAGAAAAGAAAAGAAAAAAACAACCAAAACGCACGTTTCAACGGAAGCATGCATATTGGTTGGAGGTTGAATAGTGTTGACACTTCTATATTCAGTTATAGACTAGTTTTGAAGTATGTGCATTGCACATGCGTATTTAATTCATTGTATTTTTAGATATGTTAATGTACAATATAAAAGAGGGAATTATTTCAGAAGATTTACTTTTAATAAGACAAATAAGGAGGAATAATATTTGAATATGCATATTTAAAAAAGACACGAAATTTTAAGGGAAAAGTCAAGAAGATGACAAAAATGAAAAAAATAAAAATAAAAATGGTGAGGAAAGCAAAATAAATAAACAAAAGAAGGCACTTCTATAAGCAAAAAAAAAAGTAGAGAAAATGAAATAAAAAATCAAATAATTTAAATTTTTCTGTATGAAAAGTTGAGGAAAAAAAAAAAGGAAACTAAAAATGGTGTAATATATATATATATATATTTAAAATTAGTAATTTTAAAGCAAATGAAAAAAAAAAAAAAAGAGAGAGAGAGAGAGAGAGAGAAGGTTTCAACCAAAACGGTGAGTTTTGGTTTAGAGTAGGTAGAATAATATAACTTTTTGGCATTTTAAAATATTGTTTAGGTATAGATTATAGATTAAGGCCCTTTCAATATATAAATATGTGTGTGTGTCTATATATATATAAATATATTAAGTTTTAATTTTGTTGTGGTTTGCGTTAAACACGACATGTCATCCTATGTATCAAACGACATGTCGTTTTATTTGGTTGTCCCGTCCTTAATCATGAAAACGACATGATTTTAACTTTTGATGTTTGACCGGCGAGTTGTTTCTTACCTAAATTATACCGTCGTTTAAGTATAAAAACGATGTTGGTTTTATTTACCATTTTGCTGTCGTTTATTTCTTGATACCACATGTAATTTTTGCTCTCGCCATTAAAAAGAAACAACAACAATAATAATAGACTTTGTCGGGCAATTACTTAAGTCTTAACCTACGTATGCTTTCATTGTCAGTTTGTTGTTGTTAACTATGGACAGAACATTACCCTTAAAAAAAAAAAAAATACAGAAACGACATGTCATTTGTTTTGAAGTTTATCGTTGAAGTACACTAAAGAGTGGTCTTAATTTTTTTATTTATTTAATTTTTTAGCTTGCTGTCTTCTTATGGTGTCAAAACTAAACGACATATATTTAAATTTTGAGGCATGAACACGTGTTGCTCCTCTCTTTAAGATCAGTATCGTTTGTCATTTAATTACAGGAACGCGGTCTCATTTTGTTTTCAACTTGGGCGTGGTATTTTTCTGTCGTTATTTACTCAAACGACCTGTCGTTTTCTATTTTTTAGGATTGAGGTCGTCCAAGTACCATATCACGTCTTTCAATGTTCAAGACGACATGTCCGTTTTTATTAGTCTTGATGCCGTTAGCTTGCCTTGAACTCATGTTCTTGCATAGCTAGTTTTGTGTCTAATTATTGAAAACTAAAACATTAGGTCCCTTAAAAAAAAAAAAAAAAAAGAAAAAGAAAAAGAAAAAAGAGGCAATAGGTCGTTTGTGTCTCAAAATTTGATGTCTCCATGTTGTCGCATTGACATATCTTTTCCTTTTTCTTTTTTTTTTTCCTTGGATGAGTCTATATATAGTGCAATTATCCACACGTGCTATGTGTACACAATGTGCACGTACTAGTACATTACACACCTATACGT
>JAFMPE010174929.1:373-18830 GCA_024759925.1 Ficus religiosa
GGTTAATCAGTGATTGAACATATTTTACAGTTAATCATTGATTTACATTGACCATAGTCAGTCACTGATTAACTATTAGTCAATCACTGAATATGATTATATAACTCACAAATTTATGTAGTCAATCACTGATTGACGACAAATAAATCACTGATAGACTAATCGTTAATCATTGATTAGCTAATGGTCAATTATTGATTAACTCTAATTAATCACTGATTAACTATTGGTCAATTAATGATTGACTCTAGCATAATCAATAACTAAACGAGTGTAAAAAAATGTTAATTTTGGAAGAGTCTGATATGAGAGTTTATCATTGATTAACTAATGGTCAATTATTGATTGACACTCAGTCACTCATTGATTGACCATAAACATATCAAAATACGAGAAAACACATAACAATGAAAAAATAAAAAGGATCGAGATACTTTTTTTTTTCCCAAAATTGATGAACAAAAACCCAGAAAATCACATAAACTAAAGTGAAGAGAAAATGAAACAAGAAAAACAAAAGGATAAGCCAATAATCTTGTATAAAACCTAAGTTAAAATCAAAATTCACCACAAAAAAAAAAAGGAAACGAAAAACAAAAACAAAAATTCAGATTTTACTTGTTATTCAAAGAATGAACTGAAATCGAACAAACATGAAAAAAAAAACACAACGACATCCAAGAGAGTAACAGGCAGAGGGAGAAAATGAAAGTTGGGGGGAGAGAGAGAGAGCAGATGTGTTTTGGAAAATGAAAATTGATTAAACAAAACATAAACATTAGACCATTTAAATAATTAAAAAGATGTTGAATTATCTATTAAATTAGATAATAAATATAGAATACTCACCCTAATTTTCTTTTCTTGTCTTTATTTTTTGTCAACCAGTACGACTCTTTTTTTTTATTTTTTTTTTGAAAGTTCAACTAGTATAACTCTACTTAGTGCTTTTTTATTTTATTTTATTTTAATGGAGGCTCAACTTACCTTGTTTTATGTTTTCAGATAACAAAAATATACCACAACCCTATCAAAAAAAAAAAAAAAAGTCAATCAATCAGAGTAGATGGAGCAATAATGTGTCAGAAAATAAATTAGCCAATTAAGGAATGATCTATTGTGTTCTCAGAAGCCTCACTTGCTTTGCCACATAACTTTCAAAACTCTTTGCTCTCTTTCAAGCTTCGACCCAGATATGGTGTGAGTCGTGTGACATAATCCTCAACCCTATTGCCGAACTGAGACCTCGCGTTCTGCAGCTATGGAAAAGATTAAATGCCAGTGTGGTAAGCGAACCACAATTCAAACTTTTTTGCTAACTAGTTTTTGTTGTATATCACGTGTGAAATAGACAAACAAAATAAAAGCAAAGAAAAAAATTCATGTGAAAAAAAAAAATAATATGACTATCACGTGACAATCACATGGTGATGATGTGGCAACTACATAACAAGCAAAGAAAATATGACCAAAAGAGCCCTTAACTCTTCCTCTAACAACAATTACCCATGATCCAATTGAGCATTTAAAGGCCATGTTGGAGAGGTTTACTAAACCATGATATTTCTAAAACTGTTTTTGTCTTTTTCTTCAACTTAAAACTACTTTCACTATTCATATTTTCAAATATTTACAATAAATTCAAATTTTAGAAATTCATAACTTTGTTATTTCAAATCCAAATGAGATTTTTTTTTTTTGTTTTTCTTATAAATTACATAGGATTTAGAAATTAGGAACAAATAAGATTCATATTGTTATATATTTTCAGAACGTATGCTAAGATTTAACACATTTTCAATCTAAACAGTTTTATTTTAATGAATCGCACATTTTTGAAACTCAATTTATTTTCAATTCAAAATGTCTTCAAAACTTCATCTCTAATACCTTCCCGAAAAGGGTCCCAAATCTCTCTATGTTGCAAAATTTAGGGCCTTGTTTGGGAGAACTTTTTCTAATGGAGCTTTACCGTCTTATCCAAAACTTCTATTTCTACATCTCATTTTTTCTCTCTTCTATTTAAAAAAAAAAAAACTCAACTTTTTAAAAATTCCATAACTTTCTCTTTTCAAATCAAAATGAGATGATTTTTATATCAAAATACTTATTATTTTTTTCAAACGCATTTTATTTATGCACTTTTTTTGTGTCACAGTTCATTTTTAAAAGTCATCTAAAATATACATTTTCAATCCAACCTCTTAAATTCTGTCTCCAAAAATCTTGCAAAAGGGTCAGTTAAGAGACACACAAAAAGAGAGAGAGGGAAGAGAGAAAAAAGTTGGTAAAGGTTCGAAAAATAAAGTCAAGACTTCGGGTGGATCTCTCGAAATTTAAAGCTTTATCAGGATAGAAGTGGGGAAAAAAAAAAAAGTGAGAAATGTAGTTTTGTGGAGGAAAAAAAAAAAAAAAAAAAAAGAAAGCAAGAAAGTTGCCGGGATCAGCCAAAAAAAAAAAAAGGTGTTTACTCCCAAAGTCCCACACAACGCACCCAAAAGCATATGTAGGATAACAAAAATAAGGTTCCGCCGTCACTCTGATCATGAACTGTTCTAAATGGACCCCAGCTCCTACTCTAGCTCCGGCAATCGGCCGTTGTTACCCAAGTATCTTATAACGTTTAGTTGGCGAGCCTATCATCAGTAAACAATTAAATTTTCACTGGTTGGGTATGATCCTAGAGATGCTCTATTTTCAGCACTACTAAGACCATCTCCAACCTATTTATTCTATTTTAGAGTACAGAAACTCTAAAATAGAGTATCTGTCACTTCAAATAACTATTTCATCTCCAACCCATTTATTCTATATCATACTCTAAAAGGAATATTCTATTTATATTCTTTTTTATAATCATTTAATATTATTTTATATTTATTCCCTATAATCTTTGTATTTTACAAATTATGCCCCCCATACAATCTTTTTAACATATTAATCCGTTGATTGTTTTTATTTTTTAGAATAATCTTTAAAAATTAAAAGTTATATCAAATAACCAAAACACTATAAATTTAGTGTGATTATCAAAAACAACTTAATATTGAGTGAAAAAAAAAAATTACATGATTTTCTTAATTCCACACACAAAAAAAAAAGGGGAATAAACTAACATTCAATATTAAAAAAAAAAAACTTAAAATTACATGTCATTTGTCCCTAGGCTTTCGAATTAGTATATATTTCCCATAAATGATCGATCAATGCATTTCGAAGCGCGATATGAGCTTGTTTATCCTTGATCTGTCTATGTCGAGCCATAAATTGTTGAAATTGAGTATTTTCATCAACAACCATTTCAACATGTGGAGTAGGTGCTTCATTTGCATCTTGAATTGGTGCATCTAAATCACGTTCATCCTCTATGATCATGTTATGCATAATGATGCATGCAGTCATTATGTCATGTAACACATTTTTTTGCCACAAACGTGCTGGGCCTGCAACTATTGCAAACCTTGATTGGAGTACTCCGAAGGCACGTTCCACATCTTTTCTACATGATTCCTGTTTCATCGCAAAATTTTTTTTTTTCGGACCACATAGCTCGTGAATAGTTTGCACGATAGTGGACCATTTTGGGTAAATGCTATCGGCTAAATAATAACCCATATTGTACTCTCTACCACCAATGACATAATGAGCTTCAGGAGCAATACCTTGAGCGAGATTAGAAAAAAGATGTGATGACTCCAACACGTTGATGTCATTGTTGCTACCCGGTAAGCCGAAATATGCGTGCCATATCCAAAGATAGTAATCTGCAACAGCTTCAAGAATTATGGAGGGATTACCACTGCGACCAGCGTATTGTCCGGCCCACGCGGTCGGGCAGGTTTTCCACTTCCAATGCATACAATCGAGGCTTCCCAACATTCCTGGGAAACCACGTTGTTCACCGATGTACAACAGCCGAGCAACATCTGAAGCTGTCGGTGATCTGAGATAACGATTAGCAAATATCTCAATTACCACACGACAGAATCTCTTCATACTCTCGATGGCCGTAGACTCACCTATTTTTATATACTCATCTGTGGTGTCTGCTGGTACACCGTAGGCCAACATACGAAATACAGCTGTGATTTTCTGTAAGGTTGACAACCCTGTTCTACCAAGGCAATCACATCGTTGTTGAAAGTAGTTGTCATATTGTTTCACAGCATCAACATTTCGAAGGAATAAACTTTGTGACATTCAGAATCGACGACGAAACATTACATCATTGTAACGTGGATTCTCAGCAAAATAATCATTAAACATATTTTGATCAGCCGTTGCTCGATCACGATAGATTACAACACGATCAGGTACTGATCCACGGTGCCGTTGTTCCCAGTTTTGTTGATTGAGCAACTCAGCAATCATCATATTATTGTTATGAATTGCACGGATTATTCCCTCTCCTTCTGCTTCCAACTCCTCCGAGTCGGTTGAGGATGGATCATCATTGGAAGAGAAAGGTGGTATGTAAGATGGGCCTTCAGCATTGAAATTCATATTCATGTTTAGAAAGAAATTAATGGCGTGAAAGGAGAATGGTGGTATGTAAGAGAATGATGGAATGTAAGAAAGGAGAATACGTGTAATAAATGAAAGTAAGGGATTTGGTCAGAAGGCATTGTAATGGCCTTTTATTTATAAAACAAGCAAGAAAGAATTGCGATAAGATAATAAAAATCAACTTGAACGATCAGGATGATGATGAAATCTACTCAACGGTTCAGATTGAATTAGGAAGATATTGTTATCTTATCTTGTCCTGACACCTTAGATAATGTGACAAGATGTTGTTGTCTTATCTTGTCATGTTATCCTGCAAATATAATGAGGAATCTTGTCAGCTTGTACCTTCTTAAAGAACATACAATACAGATAAAGTATGTTCATTACGTGTGAATCGTTGGATAGATTTTGTGAGAATCTTGACCATTGGATTCAATTTTCGAAATCTAAAGTTATCTTCACAAAGTTCAATAGCATCATATAAGAATAATGCAGCCTTCACGAAGTTCAATGGCAGCAGATAAGAATAATGTAGCCTTCAGATAAGAATAATGCAGCCTTCACGAAGTTCAATGGCAGCAGATAAGAATAATGCAGCCTTCACGAATAAGAATAATGCTGCCATTGAAGCCTTCACGAATAAGAATATTACAGCCTTCACGAAGTTCAATGGCATCAAATACGAATAATGCAGTATATCAATCCAAGCCATTGAGTAGATTTCATGGTAATCTTGATGGTTCAGTTGAATCTTCATACTCTTATCACCTTATATACTTTACTAGCTATAAATAATGTATAGCGGAGTAAGGCCCTTTCACCAAAAATTATATTCCTCTTCCCATAACATCTTTCTTTGTATACTTATTTTCTTGCAGAAAGTAAGAAAAATGTCTGGAAGAGATTCTTCCTTCACTACAGAGGAGGATATTTTACTTTGTAAATCTTATTTAGATATTTCACAGGATCCTATTACCGGAAGAAACCAATCGTCTGATCGTTTTTGGGATCGTATAATGGAGCAATACAATAGTGACAAACCACAGGCTTACGAGCATCGTAATATGCGATCATTACAGTCTCGAATGAATATCATTAGTGCAGCTGTGAAGAAAATGAATGGATGTGTTCGACAAATTGAGAATATGCATCCTAGTGGTGTATCTGAGCAAGACATTGTAAGTATTGAAAATTTAAAATTATTTTGAACTTCTTCTTATTATGATCCAAACTTATCTTATATGTTACAATAATTTGCAGTTAAACCGAGCAAAACAGTTGTACACTCAAGGAGACGGGAAAAAAAAGAGCTTCAAGTTTGATCATGTGTGGAGTATTGTGAAAGACTTTGAAAAGTTCAAAGATCACAACCCTATTAGACGAGCTACTCAACCACAAAGTTTTGATCATGCCTCTTCCCAATCCGAGAATCCAACTCTTGATTCTCCTACCCAAGCATCTCCTGGGTTGTCCTCATTTTCTCTCAATTTAGATGATTCTGATGAAGTTGGTGGTACTTCCTCTCAACGACCTATTGGCGTTAAAAAAGAAAAATTAAAAAGAAAAATAACAGAAGAAACATCAACACGGATCAATGATCTCAGAGAAGATAACCGACAACTCGTTGACTTCTTAAAGAAGAGTCAAGACAGGAGACAACAAATAGAGGAAAACAAGATTCTATACATGGATTTGAATTCAATTGCAGACCCATCCATTCGTGAATACACACGAAATGAACAATCAAGAATTTTAAATAAAAGATTGCAACAACAGCGGCAACAAGAATAGCAAGATGATATGCATAGGTCTAATAATGCATTCGACCAATATTTCAATGATATTGGAGGATCCGGTACTGGTTTACCGGACTATTAAATCATTGTTCTTCTACCATAATATCTCTATGTTATCTTTTTTTATGCCTTTACATTATGTATTTTGTATTATTTTTGGTTTATCATATGTAATTGTTTAATGTATTTTTATGTATGCTTATTTATGGTTTGTTTATAAATTAGAATATCTTCTCAACTTTTTAATGTATGTAAAACTTGTCTGTTGATTTACTATCTTACAAAATTTATTCAAAATAATAAAATAAAAAAAGGTATAAAAAACAAATATAGCTTAAGATTTAAACATACAAATACTTTACATATAGAAAAATGGGTAATTTTGAAAAAAAAATTAAATTAAGGGTAACTTTATAATTTTTATTTTTACCTAAATATTACTTTAAAATTTAATTAAAAAAAAAATAGTTTAGAGTATGAACAGTGATACTTCAAATATGAAGTATACTGTTCATACTCTATAGTTAAAGCACCACATAGAGTATGGGTTGGAGCACTCCTCATACTCTATAATGATGTAATACTCCAAAATGGAGCATGGCTGGAGATGCCCTAATTGTAGCTTTAAAGTTTTCCTCCTCCTCTTCTTCTTCTTTCTTTTTTTTTTTTTTTAAATTATTTTGAATTTTGATGCTGATCACGAGTACTAAATGACTCGTTTGAGGCAACTGACATGTCTAGACAATTTTCAGTACTTTATGTACATTATCGGAATTGACCTTAATGATTTAGATAAGATGATTTCAACTATTAACATACTGTTAGGTTTTTTATTTTTTATTTTTGTATATTGACATTTATGGTAATTTTATTAGGAAAGTCAAAAATAATATTTAGTTAGTTTTTTTTTTTTTTTGAGTGAAAGTTAGCTATTTTAAGCTTCCATTTAAATCATTGATTAGAAGCACAAATATATATCCAGTTTAAAAAAAAAAAAAAAAACAGTTTCATGATTAGATGTATCACTAGCATCCTTAATGGAGCCACGCTCATGAAGCAAAAGCAATAACCAAAAGAAAGAAGAGCTGGCCATTTTTTTTTTTGCCCCTTTTTTTTTTTTTTTTTTTTTTTAAGGATAAATCTCATCCCGTTACTTTATTGGGATAAGAATGGACTCCTTTAATCTTCTTTTAGATACAAAGAACATTAATGGGCCTCACTCAGCTTAGGCACGACAAGAGTGGATTGCTTAAGTGGATCGCCGTGAACTCGATCACTATTGAAATTCAAATAATAAGAACAGGTATCGTGGTGGGTCTATCAAGTGCTGTGTGATTTTTATTTTTTTAGCATCGTAAATTCGAAAGCTTATTTTTTATCAATTTAGCAATCAGCATAAAGTGCTTAGAATCATGTCTTCATGTCGTTGGCACATTCAAGACTAGGATGACATACTTTAAAAGACTTACAACAAACATTTTTGTCAGTGTGAAGAGTTTTTTGATGTGGAGAGCCCTTTAGGCATTGTGAGGGAAATATGTCCCTTCCTAAACTTTAAAATTGAAAAAGAAAAAAAAAATGTAGAGTATATTAAGACAAGAGGGTCTAATGACACCCTCAATTTACATTCCCCACCCCCATTCTTAAATTATCAATCAATTAAAATTTAAATATTCATTATTACTTATCATATCCCTCTTATTATTTCACAATAATCCATGCAATTTAATTATATTTTTAATCCTTTTTGCACCCACCAACCAACAAATAACCCCTATTTTTTTAACAACCCTTTTTATCTTTTATTGTTTTTCTTATTTTTTGAACTATTTTTTAAGCAATTCAATTATTTTTTTTTCTTATGAAGTTTGTTGTTTTGAACGCCGTAGACATATATACATATGTGTATATAGATGAAGTTGTAGATTATTTGTCTTTATATAATAATAAAATCGTTGATATGTATATGTATTGTAAGTTATGGTTCGTAATTTTCTTGTGAAAATAGTTGTTCCAAAAGGTAGTTGCACTGAAAAAGACAAAATTACAAGATATAACATAATTTTTTGATGATTCAATTTGTTATTCCATGTATCAAAAGCAAGATGATTAATTTGTTGGGAATCCATTAAATTTTTAGAATAAAACAAATAAAGTTTTTACTTAAATGATGAAAAAATATTTAAAAATAAGGGGTTATTTATTGATTGGTTAATATAAAAAAGACAAAGAGTATAATTAAATTGTGGGGGATTTTTTTAGAATAATAAGAGAAATGTGATAAGTAATATCGGAAGTTTAAATTTAATAAGTGGATAATTTAAAAACAATGGAGAAAATAGACAGTAGAATGTCAATAAAATTTCCTGTCAAGATATTTTTTAGGGTTTGTTTGATTGAATGGTTCAAATCATTGAACTCAAATTTTTTTTTTTTATCTTTTTTCTAAAAAGTTTTTGTCTTTTTTTCAAAAATTTTTTTATCATTTCTAAAAATTCAAAAAAATTTACTATTGAAACTTAAAAATCCCATTTTAAACTACTCCACCAAACAAACCATAAAATATCTCCTGTGATTTACGGTTCACTTCACAATATTCTCTTATTATCATCATTATTATTTATTTAATAAAGTAAAGTAAAAAGAATCCACTAACAACAGCGGCATAGGAAATAAAAGAGCTCTATATGGATGGTATGTACGGTTGTCTTCACCACACAATCACATCTCTCACTTGCTAATTTGCTAGAAAACCGTTTGAAACTCTTTCTGCTTTGCTTTCTTTGAAGCCGTTTGAAGCCAAAAATGGCGGAGATAATCCTCACCCCCATTGCTGAACTGATCATTGACACCTTGGGTTCGGCAGCTGTGGAAGAGATCAGATCTGTGTATGACGCAAGTGGTGAGCTCAGCAAACTTGAAAGCACCCTCTCAACCATCAGAGCTGTCCTTGTCGATGCGGAGAAGCGGCAGATCCGTGAAGAGCAGGTCAGAGATTGGCTGCAGAAGCTTGAGGACGTCTTCTTTGATGCGGATGATTTGGTGGACGGAGTCAACGCTGATGGCTTGCGACGAAAGTTAACTAGGAATAAAGTGGTGAAGAAGGTACGCACTTTCTTTTCGTCCGACAACCAACTTGTTTTCCGGCACAAGTTGGCTAGTCGAATTAAAGATATTAGGAAGAGACTTGATGCTATTTCAGCTGATAAGGAGCGCTTCCATTTTGTGACGCTTCCAGAAGAGAACCTACCTGCTAGGAGAGTGAGGGCCGACAGTTACTCATTTGTTGTTCAGGAAAATGTTGTAGGGAGGGATAAAGATAAAAGGGCGATTGTAGAACTCTTGTTGAACCCCGAAAATAGGGCTCATCAAGAGAAAGTGTCTGTCATCCCCATAGTTGGGATGGGAGGACTTGGAAAAACTACACTTGCTCAACTCGTTTTTAACGACGAGAAGGTCCAACAACATTTTGACTTGAAAATTTGGGTGTGTGTGTCGAATGATTTCAGTGTCGAAGTAATTTGCGAGAAGATAATTCAAATAATTACGAACGAAAATGAAGAAAACCTTTTGATGGAACAATTACAAGGAAAACTTCGAGAAAAAATTAATGAAAAACGATACCTTCTCGTACTTGATGACGTTTGGAGCGAGGAGGGTCGAAAATGGAAAGAGTTGAAAGATTTGCTGACAGCAAATTGTTCAAAGGGGAGTAGGATAATTGTAACTACTCGTCTTCATGCGGTTGCAAATGTCATGAGCACCATGCAGCCGTATGATTTGGGGATTCTAGATTCAGAAGACTCTTGGAATCTCTTTAAGAAAATGGCTGATCATGAGGGAAGAGAGCTATCGGACCAAAAGATGGATATTGCAAAAGGAATTGTGGCAAAGTGTGCCGGGCTTCCCCTCGCCATTAGTATGATAGGAAGTGTGCTACTGAGCTCTAGAAATCCAGAAATAGAATGGCCTTCCTTCCTTAAAAAGGAGCTTTCAAACATACCTCAAGGAGAAGATGGAATCTTACCAACACTTAGGTTGAGTTTCGATGTTCTTCCGTCTCATTTGAAAGCTTGCTTTGCCTATTGTAGCTTGTTTCCTAAGGATCATGAATTTGATGTCCAAACACTTATAACTCTTTGGTTAGCACAAGGATTTATAAGGTCGGATCAAAGTCAAAGTCCGGAGGAAACAGGCTATGAATATTTTGAGGATTTACTTCGGAGATCCTTCTTTCAAGAAGCTAAAAAAGATGAAGTACTGAACATGGTAACAACATGCAAAATGCATGACCTAGTTCATGATCTTGCGATTCAAGTTGCGGGAGAAAAGTATGCCCTGTTAGCTTCTTGTGAGGAAAATCTAAGGAAATCAGTTCGTCACATTTCCTTTGATGTTTCCTCTACATATTCATTCGAGGAAATACCAAGTTCTTGGCTTCAAGGACACAGGATCCGTTCATTTCTTTTCCCATCAAAAGACTACAAGATAGGAGACTCAAAATTGGATGAAGCTATTTCAAATCTTAAATTTCTACGCACATTAGACCTCTCTGATGGAAGGATTGAAACAGTGCCAGATTCAGTTGGTAAGTTGAAGCACTTGAGGTATCTTGATCTTTCTGAAAATTGGATAAAAACCCTACCTGCTTCTATTACCAAGCTAGTCAATCTGCAGACATTGAAGCTCAACTGGTGCTACAGTCTTTGTGAGCTACCAAGTGATATCGAGAAACTAGTCAATCTCCGGCATCTTGAGCTTACTGGTTGTGATAGGGTAACTCATATGCCAAGAGGGCTGAGCCAATTGACTAACCTTCAAACAATATCTTTAGTTGTGTTGAGTGAGAACGTTCCCAATGGCCCTTATAGCAAGTTAGATGAACTAATGGGAATGGAAAACTTGAGTGGAGAGGTGAAGATTAAAGGAATAATAAGCGGGATGGTAACTACAGCTTCAAAGTTGAGAGAAAATAATCGTCTTCAGTCTTTACATTTAAACTTCGAAAGAGGGGAAGACGATGAGTCAAAATGGAAAACAACACTCGAAGGCCTCCAACCACACCCAAATCTCAAAGAATTGTCTTTGGACCAGTATCTTGGTTCCAGTTTGTCCGGTTTTCTTCCCACGCTTACAAATCTGGTTAAGCTTTTCTTAAAAAATTGCTCAAACTGCCAACAAATACCATCTTTGGATAAGTTTCACTATCTCAAGGAAATGTCACTAAATGACTTACCTTCTCTGGCGTGTATTACCATCAACGAGGGTGATAACTACTTTTCCACGTCATCATCGCCACCAATATCGGTATTGCCATCTCTACAAAAACTCGCACTGGTTAACTTGCCCGAGTTCAGAGGGTGGTGGAGGTCGGGCATGACAGAGGATCAAGTGGAGCAACTTATATTGCCGTCATTTCCTCGTCTTTCTTCATTGACAATCAAAGGTTGCGAAAAGCTTACATTCATGCCGCGTTATCCAAACATCGAGGGAGACTTGGAATTGAGGTATAATAGCTGGAAGACATTTGAGCAAACATCAAAGGCAGAGGAAGCATCACCGTCCTCAACTATCCGTAGAATAGTTTCGGTTTCCCCCTATCCTCTCTCTAAATTGACGTTGTTATCTCTCAAGTCTGTCAAGGATCTAGAATATTTTCCAGATGAGAGGATGAAAGGCCTCGCTTCCCTCAAGAGACTAGAGATCAGGGATTGCCCTGCTCTGAAGTATCTATCTCCGTGGATCCAATATCTCTCCTCCCTTGAGGAATTGAAGATTGATAGCTGCAAGGCGTTTGAAGGGATTAAGTGGCTGGAAACCCCCACCCTTACACGCCTACGTGTCCTGACACTCGAGTGGCTGCCAAAACTAAAATATGTTTTTGCTCCAGACATCCAATGTCTTACCTCCCTTGAGGAATTGAAGATTGATAGCCGCGAGGGGTTGGAAGAGATTAAGTTGACCACCCCTACCCTTACACGCCTACGTGTCTTGACACTCAAGTGGCTGCCGAAACTAAAGCATCTTTCATCTCCAGGCGTCCAACAACATCTCACCTCCCTTGAGGAATTGGAGATTTACAATTGTGAGGTGCTTCAAGTATCAAATGATGACTCGATTGAGTGGCAAGCCCTAGCAACCCTGCGCATCCTGTATTTTAATAGCCTACCACAGCTAGTGAGTCTCCCTGGGGGGCTTCAATTCCTTACCACTGTTAAAGGGCTCCACATTTGGGATTGCCCCAATTTTACGGGCCTTCCGGATTGGATTTGCAAGCTGTCTTCACTCGAAACCATTTATATTGATGAATGCCCCAAATTCAAATCAGTGCCTGCATCAATAAGCAGCCTCACCTCTTTACAAAAGCTAGAAATCAACGGCAAGGACGTGAATCCAAGGGAAATACACGAGGATTTAGATCTGAGCTGTTCAGCTTCAGGTATGTTAAGTCCATCACCAACCCACTATTTTCATTTCATTTTACTATTGTCTTCCTTTTTTCCCATTTTACTGATTTCTTAAATTTTGTAGCTGCAGGGATTTAGATACGAGTACAGCTTCAGGTTTATAAAGTTCAACACCAACCCAGTTTTGTCATTTCCTTTTTGCAATTCAATTCCTTTTTCCCATTTTACAGATTTCTTTTAATTTTGTGGGTGCAGGTTCTCGGTCTTGGAAAATCTTGAAGAAGTTCAGACGACTGCAACTGTGCAACAAATGAACTTCACAGTGGTAAAATTAACCTCTTTCTTTTTATTTGTTCCTTTTCAATCCAGGTTTCCTAAAAGATAATTGTTTGTTTGTTTGGGTTTTTATTTTATTTTTCTGTAACTCTGATGTTGGTTTCTTTTTTCTTATTACTGGGTTTGAAACAATGACATCCAGAAGTTTTGTTAAAAATTAGAACTCAGGCTTCAACCAAAAAAATATAAAAATTAAAAAAAGAGTACACCAAAACGTCTAGATTATCAACCCCCATTTAATGATCAAGTAATTAATAAGAAAAGTAATCTAGAATGCGTCTTTTTTCTAAAGACGAAAATATTGTTAATGGAAGCAAAATTTGAAATTATAACTTTCCCATCTAGTAGTTACCGCTCTTGTGGATATGTTGGGGGAGCTATTTTAGTCACTGAAAGGTCAAAACTGCATTTCACTAGCTTGTAATTCAAAGTCAACTTACAAAGTTTAACAAATAAAAGAGATGAGGTAAGATATACTTGATTTGGTCTGACTAAAAAGAAAGTACTTGGTCTAGGTTATCTTACAAATCTAAGATGCATAAATTAATGTAAATCACAATCTTGGCATAACTTAACTTTGTGAATGTTATTTTCTTTCTCAATCATATTTCTTATCTATGCAGTGCAAAGTGTACTATGATCTTGCTTTATACAAGCACGGAATACAAAATTTGCTTCCTTCTCTCACAAATTAGATCACACTTCGATTGAATCAGTTCAATTTTATCAAGTCCTTGCATTTTTAGGTATGTGCCTGCTCTGTAGTACATCAACTCAAAGAATGGTGTGCTATACGGTTTTTTTTTTTTTTTTTTTTTTTAAGCGAAACAACAACATTTTTCAACTTAATAGAATTTCAGCTCATGGAATTGCAAAATATATATATGAAGGGGAAATCCTTCTAATCATCAGCTTGATTGTGATAAAAGCACGACTAACACCGATCTTGTATAGTTTTAACTTCTTTATGAATTTGAAAATGCTCGCATAATTGATAAGAAAATGCATCACATTATTTGATCTAAAGAAAAGTGGTGAGGGATATGACTAAATTATCCAAGTGTTTCTTTCATCTATTTATTTATTTATTTTAAATTCAACAGTTCTTTTTTGCCCATTTCGACTAGAATGCGTTTTATCATTTCTAGATAAGCTTTTTATTGTTCATACAAGTTGAAAGCCATTCAAACATACACCGATGACAAATTCTATCATTTCAATGGTAACAGATTATCATAAAGCATTGTCATCATCGAACGTCTCCTGTGGTTTACAGATACCACAACTAGCGACTCTCCCTGGGGGACTTCAATTCTTTTACCACTCTTGAAAAATTTATATTAGGGAATATGATAATTTTGCGGCCCTCTGGATTGGATTTGCAATCTGTGTGTTCACTCGAAAGCATTGATATTTGGTGATGCCCCAATGTCAAATCAATGTCTGCATCAATAACCAGCCTCACCTCTTTACAACGTCATAGAATAAACGACGAAGAAATGGGCCAGTGATGATATTACAAGTCCTCCGGTTCAGCTTCAGGTTTAAACTCTACCACCAGCCACTTGTCCTTTCTATTTACTTTGCTGCATTTCCTTTTCAAATTTTGAATATTTCTTCTCCCTTTTGTGTGTGTGTGTGTGTGTGTGTGTGTGTGTGTGTGTTTACAGGGCTAAAGTCTTGGAAATTTTCAAACAGTAACATGCAGTTAATAAAAACTCGGACCTTGCTATCCACAAGAAGAGAGTAGCATGTCGGCTTCCTTGATTACAAATTAGTTTCAAACTTTGTCATGATGATTATGAAACGAATGCGAGCCTCTACCATCATTGAGTCAGTTCTTTTGTCTCAAATCATTGCATTTAGGTATGCCGGCATCTTTCTGATTTAATGCTTCATTTATGTTTTTTGTCGTCCCATGTTGACGTGTGTACCAATTTCTAGAGAGCTTCTTCTTCTTCTTCCTTTTTATTTTTTTTATTTTTAATATTCATATGCGTTGGAAGCTCTTCCAACAGACAACTGATGATGAATTCTAATATTGTAACTACAACAGACTGTCATGGAGCATCATCACCATCAACTTCTTTCCGTGTTCCAATTCCTTCCTTTTCTCTTCTCGGACTGCAACTATTTCGTGGCAATTAATCGAGAGTGGTTTGCAACCTCAGATCACTTAAAATGCTACAAATTTGGTGGTGCTCTAGCTAACATCACTGCATGAAGCGACATGTAACCTAATCTCTTTACAGACCCCGATGATTGTTGCTTGTCACATTCATCGCAAATGATCTCACATCCCCGTGTTATTGGATTTCTTTCGATTTAGATGTGTCCTTTAACAGTTCTTTACTTTGTTGAGGTAAGTAATTCACTACCACTAGGTACTACAATTTTTTAAGAGGCATTTGTTAATACAAATTGAAACTAAATGTATTAGTGTTATTCTCTCTCTAAGTTGTAGAATATAGTACTAAAACAAATTGCTCGAATGTGTTTCTTATCTACTGCAAGAATGCACAATGACCTTGTAAGGTCGGACTGCCAAGTTGGCTTCATTCACTTGCAAATGGTACACTGATGTACAAAGTGTGAGATCTAGCTACGTACCACCGTTGATTCAGTTCTTTCCTCTATACTCAGGATTCATCACATCAGGGTATGTTGCTTGCCGTGAAGTAAATGTAATTCAAACAATAGTGATGTTTTGCTCTATGCCATTTTCTTAGTATTCAACTATGAAAACGTGTCATGGATTTCTTACTTCTTAGTCGGAGATATTCACTTATTAAAAGCATGTAGAAATTTGTCTTTCATTCGTTTTCATCACACCAGGTTTATAAGAGGACTTTTGTTCTGTAATCTCACTACCTCTTGGAGAGAGAGAAGGCAAAAATTCAGCAAGTTACGGTTATGACCAAGTACATTTTGGTTCATGAACTCCGTACCGTTGGCAGCCTGTCATTGGTACGTCACTATGCATTAGGGAATCTAGTTAACTGCTTCTAATCAAGTGATCTCAGTGTAACACGAGTTTATATTGCAGATGCCGACAGAGAAAACATGTGTTCAAAGGAATTGGATCAGGACTTCAGGCTCTTTTATTGCTTTGGAAATCAAATTAGCTGGAGGGTGAGCATGCGTTTTCCAATTTTCTTGTTCTTACAATCGAAAAGTGATTTGAAGATGAAGATCAAAAGATTGTTTAAGAAAGTCTATATCTTACTTTCTCTTAAAACTAGACATAACAATTAATGACCCCAAACAGAGCTTGTTTATTTTTCCAGTTTCCTTCTTTCTGATTCTATGTTTATTATTATAGTTTGATTACAGAATACCAGGTCCTGGGACTTGTCAGTTGTGTACTTAATCGTTATGAAAATCGGACTGCAGCGGCTTTTCATTGCAGTTTTGAATTGATGCTGTTTTCGACTTGCAAGTCAAGTATTATTTCATGCAGCTTGGCTATTTGGCTTGCTCGCTCCGCCACGTTTATCTCAGCAGAGCAATGTTACTTATGCGTTTCCTATCGTGTTCTTGCTGAAAAAATTTTATGGCTCTGCCACTACTAGCGTTTTAGATTAGTTTTAGCATTTCTGGATTCCTCGTATTCCTAAACTGATTTTTTGGCGTCTCTTCATGAAATTAATCTTTTTGGCACCTTAGGAAGGAATAGTTCTTATTTTTCTCAATCTGGAGTGAATGATAAACACGGATGAAGCTGCTCTATGGAAATCTGGAGCTTGGCTGAGGTTTTCTTGAATTGTTAAGTCCTTGTCATCACTATTGTAGCTTGTAAAGGTTGGAGTGATGTTCGGATTGCACAATTTGGCACTTCTTGAGCTTGGTTCGATTCATGAAGCTGAATTTATGGGTGTAATATTGGTTGTTATCACTATTGCAGGCTCGCAGCTAATGAACTGGTGGACCGGCATTTGGGTTGAACACGTGATTCAAACAATGTTGTTCAATAAGCTAAGAAGCTAGAGGTGAGTATGCAATTCCTTATTTTCTTTTTATTATATATTTCCACGTGAGTTATTTGAAAATTAAATCATAGAATAAGATCTATATTTTTTTTTGATTTGTTATTTTATCGTACAAATAATTCTCAGCAGGAAATTCTCATTTTGCACAATCACAAGTGGATGAAGAAATAAAAACACAGATGACGATCCGGCATGTGGTGCAGTTTTCTATCTTTTCCAGATTTTGTCATTGTTGGGTGAAGGCAGAGAGAAAAAGAGAGAAGGAAAGAAAATAGGATTCTGCGGGGTGAGAAAAAAGCAAGATCCCATGGTGAATCTTCCTCTAATCGTCTAAAAATTTCAAAGCGTTGTTGGTGGCAGTCTATGCTACGTCCCTAACAGTTTGGATCGTCAATTCCTCTCTTTGATTGTTCGTATTTTGGCGAAACTTAAACTTTGAGTTTGATGATTATTTGTTGAAACCCACCTTGTGAGTGAGTTGTTGATGGTAGCCTCTATAATCAGTGCTAGAGAAGAACTAGATGTACAAGTTAATTTTATTAGTGGAAGTTATTGTGTGGCGTATAGCCCGTGGTTTTTCCCTTCACAGTGGAGGGTTTTCCACGTAAAAATTTGGTGTCTTGATTTGTTGATTTATTTTTCCTATTTGCTTGATTTGATATTGAATTGGTTTGAATGTCCATTTAATTACACAAAAAGGAAAAAAAGATTTTATTTATTCCGCATGGTTACTTTTGAGTCAGAAGAAGCAATTATGAAATTATTATGGGGTGTTTGGTGTGTAAGTTTGAGTTAAGATTTTTAAGTTTAGTTTGAGTTAAAATAAGTTGAGTTTAAAAAGTTTGAGATAAGAAGTTTAGTTTGAGTTGGTTGTTTGGTAAAAAAGTTTGAGTTAAACAGTTTCAAAAAAACAAGGGTCCTGTTTGGATGTTCATAAATTGAGTTATATAATTTTTTTGGTTTTTGTATTTGATAATTTATCTTAACTCCAACTAAATAGTATTTTTTTACCTCAATTTTTGTCATTTCCTAAAAATACAACATAATTTATAACCAATATTTCCAAAGTTACACATATTGGAACATAAAATGATAAACTCAATTCAACTTCAACCCAATTTAACATTCTATTATAGGTTCTAACGAACGAAAATGTTAAAATTAAAATACGTTGAATTAACGTCACCATCAATGTTCAGCTGAAGTTTTGTTCCTCTTTTTTTATTTGTTTGGTAACTTATCTTAACTTCAATTAAACAGTATTTTTTCACCTCAATTTCTGTCTTTTTTTCAAAAAATCAATAAAATTTATAATTACAATCTACAAAAAGAAGAACTTGTTTAAAAGGGACCAAAATAAAAAAAATGAGGGTGAAAAAAGAAAAAGAAAAAGAAAAAGAAAAAAGGATTGAAGGACACC
>JAFMPE010175040.1:4412-22854 GCA_024759925.1 Ficus religiosa
TATGGGTTTGGATATCATATTTTTACATTTAAGTGCGTATGTCCCAATGAAATATGCATTTGGATGTTTATATATTAAAATATATTTGAACATATGTAAAAGTAAAATGTATGAAAAAATAAATAAATGTTTTTAAATGGTGAATACTATTAGTATTGAGATTTATTCAAAAACTTGTATACTCAAATACAAAACACTAATAAACAAATAAATGTTAATTATTTTAAAAAAATTACAATTAAATGTGATATCCAAACGTATATTAGTTTGTGGGGTGGAATTACACATTAAAGGAGAGTTTATGTCGAGCAATCTGTAGAGAGAATGGTAGTTAATAAGTTTGTCACAATGATTTTGTAACCTTCTCAATTTCTTTCTTTCTTTCTTTTTTATTTTTATTTTTATTTTTTTATGGACGTTTTTCCCTAATTTCTTTATTCGTTAATTTTTTCCTTCACTTTTTCTGTCCCCCAACTGAGTTAGCATTGTTTCTTTCCTTTCTTAAGTTACAGATAGCTTTTAAATAACGTTAATTAGTTTGGTAAATTAATGAAGGGTATTGTTTATTTTCCCATGACCAGAATAACAAATTTTGTAAAGAAAAAACATGCTAGATATAAATTACAAAGTTAAAATAAATAAAAAAAACACAGAATAACAAAGTCTATCAACGAACATTTTTTTAAAAAAAGGGGGGAAAAAAAGAGGAAGAAGAAAAAGAAATAACAGTCCAACCATAGGCCACACATTAAAAAAACTAAAATTAAAAAATTAAAAAAAAACTCCAATGGATTAATATTAAGCCAAATGCATGTAAAATATGTTTAATTTTGTATTTTTAATATTACACATGTATCTCTTTAAATTGCTAATCCCTTTAAAATCTCTCTTTCTGATAACAACTTTGACCAATTTACTTAACAAATTTAACTTCATAAAGACGACATTCGTACATCTTATTTTTGGACGATCACACACCAGGGGTTCTGAAAATTTTTTTGAAGAAATTAGTATTTTTCCAGTTACAAAAACAACAACATAATTTAAAATTTTCCCCTAAAGAAATATAATTATCAAAGCCAAGAATGAATGCACGCCGTGTGTTTAGACCATTTCCATGAAGCCATTTGATCGGAAGAAGACGACGACTCCGAGATCGATGACCTAAACCTCTTCCAATCGCGAATAACCGCCATGAGATCGACGACCTTGGCGCTGATCGTGCGGCAGCAATTAGCGTGAACCGACGCGACGGCTTTAAAGTCCTTGCTGTCTTGACAAAAGCCACTGAAGCAGAGAGTGTCCAAGAACCTGACCGTGACGTTCAGCTCCTCAAAAACGCCATCGTTGGACAGCATTTTCTGAAGAACGTCTTGCTCTTTCATGCCTCGGGACTGGTCCTTTCTTGCGTACCAAGCTTCGAACAAGGAGATGGTCTTGTTGTTGGACCTCACCATGTAGAAGCCTGTGTTGATAGGGTTGGCTTTGGAGCGTGGATTGCCGTTGAAGTTGTCAGTGCTGATCTGAAGATCTATGCTTTGGTCGTTGCTCAGCCTGTGAAATGGGTTCCTTGGCCATAGCACGTCTGTGTCCTGTAAAAGATTTATCTTAATTTCTATTTGGCTCTCAGGTCTGAACATAAATTTTTTTTCATCTAAGTTTTTATCTTTTTATGAAAAGTCAATTAAATTAAAACTAGTTTTTAAAAAATCAACCAATTTCAACCTAAAAAATTCTATTCCAAACCCATGAACCAAACATAAGCCTAGTTCATGAATTATAGATGTGGTTGCAAGTTTTATTAGCCTAAATATTCAACAACTACGTACTTAATTAGTTTTAATGTTGCGGTCTAGAAAGTTTAGATCCGCTATCTCATTTTTCTCTCATATTATCTACCCCTCGAATTGAATTTTGATACCACAAATATTAATTGATCAAGTATTGTACTACCTAGTTTCCATTTATTTGGTTAGTTTTTCAATTTAGATGGCGTGACGTATAAGGAGTAGAGGGACAAACCAATAAAGTATAAAATATGAACAACATGTATACACTCGAAATCAGGAGTTCAGATTCTCCGTCCTTGTGATTAATAATAAAAATAATAGTTTTAGACACTCTTAAAGGTCCATTTATATATCAATAGTAATCAGTAATATCAAATTGTTTCCTAAATGGACCAATTCCTCATCATAAGTGTGGGAGTCTAATGGTAATGGTAATGAATTACCGTGATGGGTCAGTGATCAAAAGTTCGATGTTGGGTGATTTTCTTAAGGGCCTAAATGTGAAAATTTGCTTTCTACTAATCTAATACTTGATGAATAGTACCTGAGATCATACCCCAAATATCTTACTGTAGCATGTTGATAGGGCTCACTCGTAGAGCTTTCATATAACAATATTTTTGTTACCTTCTGAAGAGTCTTGCCCAAGTCTCTTTGTTTAGTGAGTACAACATGTATGTTAGGCAGCCTCTATATTGTGTAGATATCTAAGTAATGTATATATATAGCCCAAATATGTGTAATGCCTACTTCAACTAGTTAATTAAATGTACAATCAATAATAACCAAAAATTAGGCAATCCTATATTTTGAGCCGACCGGTAAACGACTAATTATAAAAAATATTCCCTCAATGTCAAAACATTTATAGATACTTAAATAGTCAGTTTACCCGTAATAAATGTGACTAATAATTACACATTATTGGATGATGCAGATCAACTCACCAATGCAAGCTTTTTAATTAATCACCACCAAAAGCTTTCTAATCTGTACCATTTTTGTTCTCAAGTGATTGGATGCGTGAATGTATAATTCAGAATTAGAATTATGAACTTTTCATTCCTCTAAAAAAATAAAAATAAAAATAAAAAAACTGTACCATTTTTGTTATCTTTTAACTAATGCGGATGCAGTACTGATTAAAGCTAGCTGGAAACACGTTGGTTAATACAAAAAAAGAGGTCATTTATTTCAAGTCGATCTCAAATTCGGAGCATATATATTCTATAGAAACATGGTGTATGATATGCATATATTTTTTTGATCATGCTACAATTGTTTAATTATTTCATTTACCAAAAAAAGTACTTAAATATTTTAGACTCTTTCTTACTGTGACAATGCCAGAAGTTTTTGTTAGATAGGTTGAAAACTACAAGAAAAAATTTTAGGGAATAAAAATAATTTTTAATTTTTTTAGAGGGGCAATTTGTAATATAAAACAATGTAATGTGTATGCATATATAAAAGTTTAAATTTAAAAATTAAAAAAAAAAAAAAAACAGTGAGAGTTATTTGAGCCACCCAAGGTTTTTGTTGGCCGCCTTGCCTCATGTTGATCTTAACTCCTATTTAATTAGACGTAAGCAGGCGATATGTTATAATTGTAAATAGAATTTAACGATAATTTTATAATTGACTTTTTCATTATATATATAGAGTTCATATCATCAGTTTCTAAAACTAAAAGAAAAGGGGGCCGGGAAAAAAAAGAACGCAATATGGCTAGGTCAACAAAGATTAATTTTTATTAATCTCAGTGTTCTTTTGTCACGCTTTCTACCCAAGCAAATGACTTGATCGCAAAATTAAATTTATTAATTCCTAAAAAATAAAACAAGTTCATTTTTCTCTCTATTAGATCCAATCAACTACTGATCAAACGGCCGATCATTAGATCATGATCATGTATTATCCAGTAACAATGAGTGGTATATATAGTTCTATATATATATATATATATATATACACACACACACACACGCACACACTTTATAAACGAAAAAATAGGTAGACAAAAAAAACAAAAAAAAAAAGACTAAATAGACCTATTCATGATAAGAAAAGGGCAATAGTAGAACTTACAGTGAAAATAAAACTGTATCCACGCTTAAGAACCTCTCCAAGGAAGAGCGTTCTCCTCCACATCATATTGATAAAATCCTTGGACATGTACACTTTGTCGCCGACGAAATCGACTCCGTCGGTTTCGAGCTTGAAGCACTGAAGCCGGAGAAACTTACACCGGTCAAACGACGCCTGGTCGACGGCAACTAGTAGTAGGTGATTGATCAGGCCTCGCGTCCCTTCACCAACCCAAAACCCCTCCAAAAACAAGTCAAGCATCTGCTTTTGATTATCGCCTTCTACATAAGCTTTGTTCACGACCGCGATTATCAGTGTCTTGTTGTCCGTGGCGGCCTTGGATAGGGCTGTTTCAAGCACATCTTCATGGCTGGTTTTGTTAATTGTGCTCTATATGTTATGAAAATTTGAAGACAATAAATTAATAAATAGTACTAACAAAACAATACATTTATCTAGTGGTAAATTGGGCAAATTAAAATGAAACTAATGTTTAATTACCTTGTTTGAGATAATTTCATCATTTGGGAACCTGAAAGATGGCTTAAAACCATCTGGATGTATGAATTGAATGTAGGTATATAGACATGCGATGAATATAAGACATAAAACAATTCCATGGATGCTTGTTTCCATTTTTTTTTTTTTAATTTCTTGTACTTATAAACGGTCTAAGGGAGGAGCAGCTTATATGTATATGTGTGTGTGTGTGTGTGTGTGTACGTCTATTCTTTTTCTTTTATTTTGTTTTATTTATAGGCTAAAAAATGGGAATCTTTTATATAATTAGTAAACAAGTAAAACTAGCTGTTCGTTAAACGTTAATAGGTGTGGACAATTAGTTCATGCCTAACTGTTGGGCTTAAATGGAACTTAAGGACTACTTTTTTTTTTTTTTTTTTTTAACACTTCAATGTGGATTGTAGAGACCTTGTAGACTGTATATGGATTTTGTAGATCTGTTGTCTTATTTTCTTATCCCATTAACTATCCTCCAATTAAAATTTGACACTTCATTTAATTGTTAGTATTTTAAATTCTTACTTTTTATTTATGTAATTAGGTTGTTATGTTTGTAAAGCATAACAAATAACTATTAAAGCAACAATTAAAAAATTATCAAAATGAAGACAATAGATCTGAACTCTTGTTTATAATCTTATTACCAGAATCAAACATAGTTTAGATTTATGAAGAAAACCAAAGGCCACAAGATGATTTATTTGTTGAGATGATGACAGACAAGCATACCTTTGAGAGTCATATTAGAAATTGATAATATCAGTTATATTTTTTCAACAAAACGTTATAATATAATTTGGTGAAGAAATTTTAACGTCTGTTTGTGTTGTTATCTAAAACTGCTGAGGAAAGGACTTTAATCAATTTGCATAGTCTTTACTTATCAACTCTTATAATTAAATACCTTTCAAAAAAAAAAAAAAGGGAAAAAAAAAACTCTTATGATTAAATTGTGGCAAATAATTGGTCAGCAGTACAATTAATTTTTGATAGTTTAATCATACTTTACACAAACCGACAACGGTTTTAATTGGACCAGAAGGTAATTTAGGACAATATATATTACTCTTGTTCTTTGTATTAACTCAAGAGACACACACAATATTAATTCATAATTACTTTTCTTCGATGAACGACATATTCGGTTGCCTTGGGAAATGTTTTTGTTTTGTGTTTTATTTATTTTTATTTTTTTTTGAAAGGTTTTTACTTATTTTCTCTGTTATTTTTATTTTTCACTTGTTTAGCCAAGTTTAATAAAGTGAAAGTAGTTGAATATAACGGCATGTCGTCTCGTTTATTAAAGTGAAGCAAAATTTTTTTGTTTTTGGAACTTAAAGTAAGTAAGTTTTAAAGAAAAACATTGTGTGTGTGTGTGTGTGTGTTTTTAATTTATTATTACTTGACTTTTAACAATAGTAGATACAAATTAAAATAAAATGTCGTTTTTTTTAATTTTTTTCTAAAGAGATGTCGTTTTTAATTAAGACAACAAGGCAAACCTTATAAGATAGTGGGAAGGAGAAGCCTTAACGACAAAAAAATTTAGAGGACAAACTTTATGTCGTTTATCTACTTTCAAATGACAACAAAATTTAAACAAAAACCTACTCTGTGATTACAGATGTAGTCTAATGGTAATACCAATTTCATCTAAAAGCGTAGAGTTTAAATCCCCTACCATTAAAATAAAAATAAAAAATAATTTTAAAAAAAAAACCCTACTTCCGTTGACGACAACTAGCTCTCCCGTGAAAACGACACGTCGTTAGTTCAGACAACAACAACAAATATGGAAGACGACAAATCCTTTTGTAAAAATATTAAATAGTGTGCTGCTTCTTTTCTTTTTAATTTTTTAGAGTGCTTTATTAAACTTGCTCGTAGAACTGCTTCTTCTATGTTCAAATCTTTTCATTTCTTCGAATTCTTCTTTTTTTTTTTTTTTTAACATAGGTGAGATTTAAACTCTATATATATTGTGATAGTATTAAATGAAAAATTACAACTAGATTATACAGACAATCACACTTTTTTGCTCAAATTTAATGTGCATATCTTGAGTATTATTGACCATTATTCCTTTTACAAGTTTTAAAAACAGAAAACAATTTTTATCCAAAAAAAAAAAAAACTTTGTTTTCATTAGTTGATCATCTCCAAGCCTTGTATATTGTTTGTATATATTTTATATTTAAAAAAAAAGCATATTCCGAAAAGAGGGGACTGAAAGAAGGGCAGATAATTTTCTTTTCTTTTCTTTTCTTTTCTTTTCTTTTTTTTTTTTTTTTGAAATTTAAAAGTAAATAATTTTCCTTTAAAAAAAAAAAGAAAGAAGAAGAAGATAATTTTTTAAATTTAAAAACGAAAAATTGCATGTTAATTTTGATTACAAAGCGGATCAAGTGAAAAGTCCCTGATGAAATCACCGATCTGAACCCCGCAAGAAGTGGGCATTTTGTTCTCGAAATCTCAATCAATCTTTCCCTTATAATAAAAATATAAAAATTAAAAATTAAAAAAAAAACCCACAAATTAACATCATTTAGTTTCTCTATAGCTTTTTAATTTTCACTTACAACAATGATAATTTCTATGATCAATACCAGAGTGAATTGAAGGTTGCATGGTGTCGACCAGTAGATATTATATTGTATACAACATAGATATACAATATATACAATATATGAAATGACTTTTTAAGATCTGAACCTTGTTAATTACATCCAATTCAGCCATGAGAGATTCAGTTCCCTCCACGTCCTCTCCGACCAACCTCCACAATGACACTATCTACCAAGGCCAGTACTTCTGTCATGTTGTTCATCATTTAGTATAATTGTCTTTGCGTATAAAAATATATAGGTATATGTATGTATGTACGTACTCGTGTGTGTATATATATATTATCTATTTATATATCTCTACTACAGTAATTCCATGCATATGTCATTATCTTTCTGATCTTGCATATTTATCATCCCATACATATTATTAATATCCAGTTTTAATCTATTTGTTTGATATGGATTTTTCGTTTTTGTTCCAATATATATATATCAGATTCAAAAGTATATTTTCCCTCTTAGAAAAGTGTTCATCAATTAGTTGATCATCGCGGGTGACGGAAATAATAGAAATTGATTTGTGGATGACCTAATGAGGATGGTGTTTGTTCTTGATCCACTGATTGCAGAGGAATCAGAAACAAGCACCAAAATTCTGGAGGTTTCGGACGGAGACGGAGGCGAAGACGACTATGAAGACGTGTCTTGGGTGTCATGGTTCTGCAATCAGAAGGGGAAGGAGTTCTTCTGTCAAGTTGATGATGGCTACCTCCTTGATGACTCCAACCTTTCCGGGTTAAGCAATCAAGTACCTTGCTATGATTATGCTCTTGATTTGATTCTGGATGTTGAGTCCTCTCATGGTAATTCAGTTCCTTATTTACTTCTATGATGAATTTTGATTCAAATTCGAGTGTTCCAAAGAAGGTTTTATTTCGTTATATTTTCGTACTTTTCTTTATCTGGTCAATTCTCGTATGATTCGACTTTAAAAACATGTACTACTGATACGGACAGTTATTTTCCATCACAAACTTTTCCTTCCATTTAACTGTTGTACTTTTTTTTTTTTTTTTTCTAGACGAGTTCACTGAAGAGCAGAATGATCTAGTCGAATGGGCAGCGGAGATGCTTTACGGTCTTATTCATGCTCGATACATCTTGACGGGCCAAGGAATGTCTGCAATGGTGACAATCTTTTAATTTTCCCATGTTTTCCTTTTTCACGTACTTTCTCTTGTTTTCTACGCATAAATAGAACTAGCTTTCAGGTGGCGAAATACAGGAACTATGACTTTGGAACGTGCCCAAGATTTCACTGCAACAAACAAAGGTGTCTACCCGTTGGCGAGTCGGACACTCCGAGGTCAAGAACTGTGAAAATCTACTGCCCCAAATGTCAAGATTTATATGCACCAGAATCCAAACACCAAGAGAGTATCCTTTCTTTAGTTCGTACGAATGCTATTTACTACAATTTCCGCACCAACAATTGTTGCTTGCATTTAACTTTAGCATTTGGTTGTTTTCGGAACCAGAGTTTCATTTAACTTTGACACTAGACATTGACGGAGCATATTTTGGAACCACGTTTCCTCACCTGTTCTTCATGAACTACGAGCACCTCAGGCCAGAAAAGGCAAATGAAAGCTATGTCCCAAGAATTTTCGGCTTCAAAATCAGCAAATAGCTTATGAATTAAGCTATCTGCTCTTCTTGACAAGGACTTGGTGGTGGTCTGAACTGACCATGCACTTTCAAAACATCTGACAAGAACAATCAGATTCCTTGAACTAATTTATAAATGAAAGCTTCTCCTTTACTTTTTCTGACAGAATATAGATAGATATTCGAATTCCCTTCTTTTTTTGCCTTTTTTTTTTTTGCCTTCAACTTTTTCCCTGCTTATAGCCTGTCAAATTAGAATTTAAATTTCCCATAACTCAACAAACAAGACTGTACCATAACCGGAATCAAGCAAAATCTAAAGCGGGAATGGAAACAGATGAACCGCCTTAACAAGCAAAACGTACTACCAGCTCGAGATTTCATGATCCTATGTGTTAGCGTTATGCTATCTGTACAGTTTCAAAACAGCAAAATATATGTAGAACCACGAAGCACCTATATTTAGTTACTGTGTTCTAAGATGTTCTCTTCACCTTACTGCTCAGGATGTTCTTTGATGAAAATCTTCGATGTGTAAAGACCGTATTTACATGCTGGCCCCCGTGGTCAGTCACCAAGGTGTCTCAACTAGGCTTCTGAAACTTTTTCTTGTGCTCGAAATGCGATTGTTGACAACATGGACTTTCGAAATCAACTTAATCACTTTGGAATCCTTGCCCATCCTTTCTGACATTAGCATTGCCTGTTTTTCTTGCAATTTCTTCAGCTCCTTGTCAATATCAGTAACGTCCTCGTCAATCTTGATCTTCTCATCACTGCACTCTCGGATCTCAATTTCAACTTCATTCGACTCATCTATTAAACTTTCCAACATGAGTTTAATCCGAAGCAACTCACTCACACGACCCCGAACTACCTTGACATCAAATCCCAGCTCTTCCAGTTCATCCAATTCTTCCATTATGCTCTCAAAGTCTTCTCTAGAATCGTTTTCTTGCAATCTGGAGACCTTTTCGACAACAGAGACAAAGTTCAGCATGCGTCCAATGGCCTCTCCTTCTCGTTTCACCTCTTTACTCTTCATCAAGGCTTGAAAATTGGGATTTTGTGGCAATTTTTTGAAGACTTCCATTGATTCAATTAATTTCCAAATTGGATAGCTTTTCACAAAAGGCAAATTCTGCGCATTTGTTCTCACAGTGTTACCTGTGAAATCAGTACTGTTACCAATAATAGCAAGTTCCAACTGTTGACCTTTCGGAAGGATCGAAAGTTCCCACATGCCGGAAAAAATTTTCTAGAAGACAAGGCTCTCATACCTGTTAAAGTCACTTCTGCCTTCACAGGTGGTTCGGATTTTTCAGTTGTACAATTTGCAACAACACCAACGGCTCCATTAAGTTCTTCGCCCACGAATGTTGGCAGAGATTAGTCAATGAAAACAGACCTTTCAATCAACGGTTCATGGTGTTTAATATGCATATACCTTCCTTTATGGCTTGCGAGTTTGCAACCAGTAGTTCAGGATGTTCTCCATTCCCCTTTATCTCACCACTTGTTTCAGTGTCACCCTTTCGTTCATTCTCCAAAAATCAATATAGAAAAAACATCATTATCAGCAACACTAACATCATACAGGAAAATAAACTACTACAGAACGAGTCACCGTGATAATTAACAAAAACTAGTTTTCAATGTTTATCTAAATTGTTACAAGAAAACAGTATTCTCAACATACCTAACGGGGTCTTATTTCAAATAAATGAATAGAAAGCCAGAACAAACTATGGCTAAAGTAATCGTGAAAGTCCAAGTTAATTTTCAAGCACGGATGGAATGTGCAGTTACTCAAACAAACGTCAACGGTTGAAACATGGAACCAATACGGTTGTTATAACATCTTAAGACCATAAACGCCAAGGGATAGAATATTCTGAAAAATGCACAGCACAATGACTAGTCAGAAACATACACAACCGGAAGTCTATCACAAATATGGCAGGGGACAATAACTAACGTAAACTTTACAATTCAGCAAACCCGGTTTTCATCTTCGCTACAACAGCTATGATGTGAACAAATGTAGACCCAATCCAAAAGGTCGGGGGGGAAAAAAAAAAGGAGAGAGAGGACGAGACTTGTGTTCAAAAGATTTTACAACGTTTAAAGGAAAGACTTAAGCAAGGCCTATCTCCCAACCCTCAATGACACAAACAGACATGATTGCCATAGAATCACCAACAACAGCCGACACAACTGGTACAAGTACATTCTTAAATTTGACACCTGAACTCGCTAACTGCCTTTCGTATTTTTGTTGTTTACTGTTTACACATGCATGTTCATGGACACATTACTGATCTGTTGACATACTTTTTTCCATGCCTAGTTGTATATGTAGTTGAGTACTAGAGAAATATTCTTCATTGAACTAATATGAGCTTCGGATTTACCATGATAGGAGGCTGACAAGAATTCTCGACTTGTGGACCCTTTACACCTTCAAAATCCCCTACCACCTCACAAAGTTCAAGTTCTTCCATCAATTCTTCAGAATTAGTTGTATCAGATATTCTCAGTAAAGTGCCTCCAACTGCAAAGTACAAATCATAGCAAAGGTTATATTTGTTCAAGTAATGAAAAAACATAAGCAAAATAAATACAGAGATCGTTTGTGCCTGTAAATGAGGGTTGGGGATATTCAGAGTTTGATTTTGATCGGCCATCCCTCCTGCGTTTTCTAGGCGACAACGTCGGAAGTATAGTTTGATTTTCCACTTCTCCAGCTTCTTTTTGCTTAGCATTCTGCAAGAGAAAAGACATAGCATTGTGATTTCTGTAATCACCTATAACACCTCAGATTCATTTCTCTCACTCGGAGCTGTAGAAGGCCTCTTTTCTTTCTAAGAACTGTAACATTGACTAATAAGATTTATTGAACCACACATTAGAGGCCACTTCAATGAGCAAGTAAGATGGATTTTCTTATGTCAATAAACATTTAACTTGTGTTAGGCATAGAACCAACCGCAAGCTAATAAGAGAACGTATTGTCAGCTTGTCAACTCACGACAAAGGTTGCTTTGCAGATGATTACCTTATCATTTGGAATTTCTTCAACTGGTTTATCACCATTCGAACTGTGATTCTCTTCCTCCATATTCCTGCTTCCGCAATAAGGCAATTCCTCGATACAAGGACTCAACTCCTTTCGATTCTCTTCTTTGTCACTCAAACTTCTTTCTTTTCTGGAGTCACCCAATGTACAATACGAACTTTCATGAGATTTTTGTGGTCGCCCTCTCTTTTTACCAGTTACGACAGCGTGGTTTTCCATTTCTCCAAGTTCATGTTGCTTGGTTTTCTGCAAGAGAAAAAAAGTGATGCATTGTAATTTCTGCAATCACACATAACACCCCAGTTTTAAAACTCACTCAAAGCCATTAGATAATGTTACTCTTCCTAAGTAGTGTAACGTTAACCAATGAGCTTCCTTAGCCCTGAGCAAGGAAGATAAGCTAAGGAAGCTTCCTTAGCCCCAGTTTTAAACTTGTGTGGGCATAATACCAACAACGAGCTGACAACACGGAGTACTACAGCATATTAATTCACAACTTTGTGTTGCACAAGAGGACTTTTTGAAACTTGATACCAAACAAAGGTTGCTTTGGAAGTTTAACTACCTTAACTTTTGGAATTCCTTCAACTGGTTTATCACCAACAGAATTGCGATTCTCTTTCTCCATATGCAACGTTAAAACAGAAGGTGATTTCTCAACACGAGGACTTGATTCCTTTTTATTGTCTTGTTTGTTGCCCGAACAAGTTTTTTCTTTTTCAGTGCCGTCCAATGTAGAACCTAAACTTTGACGTAGAGTATGCCTGGTATGTTCTTGGCAATCGGAAGTGAATTGGACCCCCTGAAACAAAAACCAAAATTCATTTAAAGCAACTATTAATGAATATAGGTTACCAATATTTTTCCAACTTCAGCAACTTAAACTAACGAACACCATTAAATTTCTAAAGACATTGCGATGTTCCAAAAAAACCAACACAATGACTTTAACACGAGAGCGGAAAACCAAAACAACACACTACGATAAGCCTGTTCCCGCATACTTACGGTAGAACAGCCAACTCATACGACGCCAGTGAGCACCATTTATCTCATCTCCTGCCCTCTTCCCAAGACAACAAAAGGGAAAGAAAATTGAGTAAACAAAAGGAATACCTTTGATTTAGTAACCCATTTTCCATCAATCCAGTCCAAGTGAGGCCTGAGTTTTGAGTGACTAAATTTCATCTCCTTCTTATGCGTAAAAGTGACAAAATACCTTCTCCCTTCAAGTAATTTAGTGATCAGACCCACCCACCAACATGACTCATGAAGCACGTCCACCTTTTCCAACACATCAAAGTTCTTATCCTCCGTTTCTGGAGGATGAGGTCGAATCTGCTCAAGATCTACAATATCTTGTTCAAGATCTCTCTCGCCATCAATATCTGGGCTCTTATACTTAACCAAGAAAGAAGTCGACCCAACTTGCCCAATAACAACTGCTGGAAACCAAGCATGGCAGGGAACTTCGTCGTGAAGATTCACTTCTACTTCTGTACCCGGTATGTAGATCAATCCAGTTGTTTCCTTCAAAAAATCAATAAAAGAATAATTAATTTTCTTTCCTTTCCGAAACAAAATTGAAAACTCTATTAATTACAAGCAAGGGAATTAAGTTACCATAAGTAAAAAGAGATAAATGAATGTGAAAAGACACATACTTGGATTATAAAAGTATCCAAAAATGAAAATAAAAATATAAAAACAGAGTCTGAGAGCCCAATGGTATCTGCACACAGTTGACTAATAACTTGATACTTGAAACAGAAACTCCAGTAAAATGCATACTTATAAATTTCTTACTTGCAGCCAAGAGTATGCTTTATCAAATGAGCACAACAAAAGCACAAAAAACTCTTTTAGTAACAAATATCACAGAAAGTTATCATCATAAATTGTATCCAACATGAAGGTTTAAGTTTGAAGTCATCATAGTGTGAAACCCACAGCTAGCTAGATCCAGCAAAAGGGAAGAAAAATACAAGAATCACGAAAACCCAAAACCCAAAACAGAGATCAGACAACTTCAACAAAAGAAGGTCTAACGCATAGACCATACGAACTTACAGATTTAACATGATATTGAAGGGAGCAAAACAGCAAACCTTTTCAGTTTGTCAAATATATGTTTGTATGTATCCATAGATATATATACACATGTTAGTCAACAACTATCACAAAAAGCTACCACCTCTCTGCAAATTCTACATTAATGTAGCATCCTATCCAGCGTACGAGTAACATGATCCACCAAAACGAGGTAAAAATGTAGACTTTGAAGAGAATAACCAGACCCACAAAAATCCCAGAACAGAGAAACCTCTGCAAAACCCCAGAACCCAAAACTTTCCTATTGGTAGCCAAGAGAATACACACTGTTTTAAGCACTAAAACTCTCTGTAATAAATATCACAGCAAGAGCACACACCCAAAAATAAAAAATAAAAACCCGCTTTTAGTAGCAAATATCACGAAATGCTCCCACCTTTTTTGCAAATTCTACGTTAACTTTTAGCATATTAATATTAAGCCCATGAGTAACACCGTAATCGTTCAACAAAATGGCGTAAAAATGCAAACTTTGAACAAAAATCTCAAAAACCAAGACGGAAAAACCTCTGAAAACCAACACCCAAAACCCAAACCAGTACAAAGCATTGATATAAAAAGGTAATTTTAATGGCATGCTTAAAAATCATAAAATGAGAGCCAAACAGAAAACCTTTTCAGTTTATCTACGTTATATATATTTGAAAAAAAAACAAAAAACAAAAAACAAAAACAAAACAAAAAAAACTACTTAGCCACGACTATCACAAAAAAGCTATCACCTTTCTGCAAATTCTACCAAGCCCAGGAGTAAAAATGCAAACTTTGAACAGTTAAACCTCTGAAAAACCCAATAACTCACACCAGAACAAAAGCATTATTAACTTATAGAAAAGTACCTCCTTGTCGGGTCGTACCCATTTGGAGTCAACCCAGTCCCAGTGAGGCCTCATATCAGAACGGCGAAACTCCTGCAGATCAAGCGGGGTCTTAAACGCAACGGTGTAAGTGTCACTGACGACCTTGACGACGAACCCGGTCCACCAAATGTCCTGATAGAAAGCGTCGACAACCTCGTACAGCTCGAAGGGCCGGTCGTGCTGGTTGTCAGGGGGAGGGACGGGCCTGATGAAGCTGGGCTCGACGCTCTCGACCAGTGGCTGGCCGTCATCGGCGGAGAGCATGTGGTCGTACTTCACCACCGCCGTCGCCATCCTCTTCCCGCCGGCTGAGGGACTGCGAGACGTCGGCCGCAAAGGTGGGCGGAGGATTACGGCCGAAAACCAGGCGTTCTTGAAGTCGTCTTCCTCCGACCAGACCTCGACCTTCGAGCCTTCGCCGAGGAAGCTGTACCGGCGTTGCTCTGGTGAGGAAGCAGGACTTTGGTCCTCCATTTTTGTTGTTTATGAACCCTCGGTTTTTGAGTAGAGGTGGAGAGTGGGAAGTGGGAAGCTTGGGAGTGAAGTTACGGTGACAGGGAAGGCAGAGAGAGAGTCATGAATTCATTTAGTTCTTTGGAGTTGTTCCGTGTGAAAAAATGGTGGGTCCTTGTCAGAATTGGAGGGATTATTGCAAGGAGAGGCAGACAAGTCAAGATTCATTGTTCCAGTTTTTTTTTTTTTTTTTTTTTTTGTCTCGTTAGTTGTCTGGCTGTTTCAAATTTTTTTATCTGGTTGATATACTCTTTGATGTCATTGTCTCTCCGATAATATTATATTATAATATTTTAATTTAAAATTTTAGTTATATAAAAGAAGTTAAATATTAAAATTTTTTAAATAAATTTACAAGTTATCAAAATATTATTTAAAAAAATAATTATTAATATATGAAAATGAAAAAATAGATCTTAACTTGATAGGATCAAAGAGTGGGCCCGTTTGGTTGTTAATTCATTTTGAATTAAATTGTACTTTTTTTATCATAGTTTTTGTCTTTTTCTAAAAAAAATTTTTGTTTTTTTTAAAAAATTACTATTGAAACTTAAAAATCTTAAACTAAACTCATTCACCAAACATCCCCTAAACTAGTTTTTTTGGTTCTTTTTGGGATAATTTCTACTGTACATTCATTTGCACAATCAATTAGAATGTTGTTTTAACAAGTTGATTAATCTGTTGATGTGGTTATAAATTCACTCAAAATTTACTCACACGTCTCTATTGGATCTTAAATATTTACTTTTAAGATTATTTTCACAAGTGACTCTTGAATAATTAATCTCATATTCGTCTCAATTTTTAATTCTACATGTCACACTATCTTTTTTTTTTTTTTTAAGGTTATTTTTGGGATAATTTCTACTGAACATTCATTTGCACAATCAATTAGAATGTTGTTTTAACAATTTGATTAACCTTTAGATGTGGTTATGAAATTTTCTCATTTGTCTCAATTCGATCTTAAATATTTACTTTTAGGATTATTTTCACAAGTGACTCTTGAATAATTAATCTCATATTCGTCTCAATTTTAAATTCTAGATGTGACACTATTTTAAATATTTTTTACTATTATAGAAATAATTATTTTGTTAAAAACTGAACCAAAATTAAGCACGTTCAAATCAAGTAAATAATTAAGACTAAAATCATTTTGAGCAAAAAAAATTAAGATTAAACTCATAATTAAATATTTTTTTAAAGAAAACCATACCTCTAGTACTATTTATCTTTGATAAAAATATTAGTTTATTTTCAAAATATTTCCGTTCAAAAAATTTTCAATTGCAACTTTATCTATATATATAACTCATATGATCATAATGTGCTCAATTTATATCAATATTTTTATAAATAATACATAAATGGACTGTTGATATAATAATAGAAAAGTTGGGGCGAATGTATTATGTGATATTTTGGTTTCTTCACATAAAAGAGTGCTATTTTCTATGAACAGTTTATTGCTTGGTGTTGATCCACAGGATATTAGAGAGCATATATATATGTATATATGAAATCAATATTTAAGATCTGAACCTTGTTTATTATCCAATTCAACGACGAGATTTTCAGTTCCCTCCACGGCCTCTCCGACCAACCTCCACCATGACACTACCTATCATGGCCAGTACTTCCGCCTTATTGTTCTTAATTTATATATATTATATTTAATACATACACGTTATATACATATAAATGTATATGTTTATATATATATGTATGTATTTGCGTGTGTATATATGTTGATTATATGCGTGTAAGACAGGATCGACGAAAGTTAACTTCCAAGTTCTATTAATTTATGCAATTCTTCTATTGTTCTATATGACTATAATAGTTCCATGCATGTGTTGGTATGTGGCTCTTACATTTACTATATACCATCCTATGTTTATTATGAAATCTATTTTTTGTTTTTGTTCCTTTAATAAAACCAATTTCAAATCATAGAAGTTTAAATCATATTCAAAAGCATCTTTTCCCTTGAAAAAAAAAAATAGAAAGAAGAAGAAGATAGAGTAATGCTTGTTGGTAGAAACCAATTGCAGAAGAATCAAAAGCAAGCACCAAAAATTCAGAGGTTTCCGACGGAGACGAAGGCAATGAAGACGAATCTTGTGTGTCATGGTTTTGCAATCAAAAGGAAAATGAATTCTTTTGTCATGGTAGATTGGGTTCCATTGACTCCCATCATCCTAGGTTTCAAACTTGAGATCTAAGACCTGCAACCCCCTTCCCATCCGTTGAGCTAGCACAAGCGGGTTTTCTTCATGAAGACTTGTTAGTACGGGCCATATAGTTTCAAAAGATTGACAATGATTGTCAGATCCATTGAACCAATTTACTTGAGAAAAGTTTGAGAATTGGGATTTCATGATTAAATTGTGTTAGCATCATGCTCTCTATTCAGGGACAGAGCAATATTTACACACACACACACACACATATATATATAATAGAAGCACAAAACACCCATACGTAGTCGGAGAGGTCTAATATAGTCTGTTTGTTGTAACTGCTCTGGACTCTGATGAATTCTCAACTGTGCAAGGACAATATAAACATGCCAGCATGGTCAGTCACCAAGGTGTCTCAACTAGGCTTCTGAAGCGTTCCCTTGTGCTTGAAATGCCTTCGTTGATAACACGGGCTTTCGAAATCAACTTCATCTCTTGGCAACCCTTGGCCACACTTTCCGACAATAGCACTGTCCGTTTTTCCTGTAATCTCTTCAGCTCCTCGTCAATATCAGCAACCTCTTCGTCAATCTTGGCTTTCGCATCAGTGCACTCACGGATCTCACTTTCAACACCGTTCGACTCGTCCACAAAACTTTCCAGCATAACTTTAACCCGAAGCAACTCACTCACACGACCCCGAACTCCGTTGATGTCAAATCCCAACTCTTCAAGCTCATCCAATTCTTCCATTATGCTCTCGAAGTCCTCTCTAGAATCATCTTCTTGCAACTTGGAAATCTTTTCAACCAAAGAGGCAAAGTTCATCATGAGTCCAAGAGCCGCTCCTTCTCGTTTCACCTCCTTATATTTCATTAAGGGTTGAAAATGCGGATTTTGTGGCAATTTTTTGAACACTTCCATTGATTCAATTATTTCCCAAATTGGATAACTTTTCACAAAAGGCAGATTCAGCACATCTTTTCTCACGAGATCACCTGTCGAAGCAGTTCCAACTGTTAATAATAAAATATTAAAATAGCAATGGCAATAA
>JAFMPE010175151.1:0-18427 GCA_024759925.1 Ficus religiosa
GCCGGTGGGGGAGGGCTGGAGGGGGGGGGGTGTCGGAGGCTGGGGATGTGGGAGGGTTGGGGTGGGGGGCGGCCAAGGCTGGGGTGGGGGGGGGCCTAGGCTAGGTCGTCAGCATCGGGGTAGTCACTGGCGGTGACGGAAAGGTCATTGGCACCGGAAAAGACTTGGGGTGGGGAGAGTTATATGAGGTGATGTGTATAGTAAGTATAGTACACCAACAACATTTCAACTGTTCGATTAAATCTTAGCGGTTAAAAAAAATACTTAATCGGTAGAGACTCTAGGCATAGTTTTACCCATTTAAAAAAGCCTCCTTTAATCATGTATTCCTAACTTATCACATAATCACCATATCATCGTCACGTAATGAACATTTCATGACCATATGAATTTTTATTTTTATTTTTTGTTGCTTAACTTTGTTTGTTTAGTCTACATACAAATACTGTTTTTTTTTTGTTGTGGGGGGGGGGGGGGGGGGGGCCAAATCAGGTGTGAGGGCATTTTGGTAATAAAAGTGAAAAACGAAGGAGGAATTAGGAAAATTAGGTAAAGAAAGAAAGGGTGATTGCGTTTGTCTTTGTCTTGGTTGGTTGTATCGCCAATGGCTCAGCCCAGTCCCTTCGCCCCCTATAAAATCGGTCTTCTCAGCTCCGAACAGAAAAAGCAAAAAAAAAAAAACCCCCACACAGGTACAGTCGCACTCTCTCGCTCTCTCTTGCAGTTTCTGAGTCACCAACCACTCACTCTCTCTCTCTCTCTCTCTCTCTCTCTCTCTCTCTCTCTCTCTCTAAACCTTCCAAATTTCCAAACCACCATGGACTCCGACTACGGCATTCCCAGAGAACTCTCCGATCTCCAGAAACTCCGATCTCTCTACCAACCAGAGCTCCCTCCTTGTCTTCAGGTCTTATCTACTTTTTTTTTTTTTCCCCATAAATTTTCTTTCTTGTTATTTTCCTGTTAAAATATTTGTGTTCATTTCGTTGTTTAAAAAAAAAAATTCTGATAAGTTGGTATTGACTGTGATATGGATTTTTGCAAATCTTGGTGGTTGGTGGTGTCCTTTTATGGCGTTGCTTAGATATGTTCACATGCGTAAGAAGAGAGATAACGAAAAAGTAGAGAGAGAGAGGGGGATAAATGGAACTATATGGTCCAGATCTGCATGTATTTTGATTCACTGTTGCATTTTCCACTATTTATTTCTGAAATTGGTACACTGAAATGACGTATACAGGCAATAATATTTAGGTTTGAAGAACCTGAATTTTTCAATGCCAGTTTTAGGGTGGTCCACTTGTAGTTTTTTTTTTTTTTTTTTAAGGCTAGAGAGGCTGATCCGATAAATGCATGTTTCACGATTCTCTGTGAGTAAGGCTTTTTTTTTTTTTTTTTTTAGGCTAGAGAGACTGATCCGATAAATGCATGTTTCACGATTCTCTGTGAGTAAGGCCTTGTTTGCCAGGACGGGAAGGTGGGAGGATTAATGGATGGATTTTAGAACTTTTGGTTAAAGGAAGGAAGGAATTGAGCGAGAGATAATCCTCCATGCTACTCCAATTTTGATCGACGGAATTCATTTTTTATATTAAATGAACAAACAAAAAAAACTCCCTAATAATTTCAGGTCGAAATTACTCTTGATTTTTTCAGTGAAATGATGAAACTTTCTTTTGAATTTTACTGATGTTTTCTTTTCGTCACTGTAACGATTTCTGTTTATCGTAATTTCACTTCCTAGAGGGAAGGAGAGTAGGGACACATAGTACGCCAGTGGTGGAGCCAATATATTCGCATATATATACATATGTTTCTTTTCGGTGAGACACATTATGTTAATATATGAGGTAGTCTTTTCATTGAATGGTAACAGAATTATAATTTGTCTGCTTAAATAAGGCCACAACTGAAATCTTATATATTAAAAAATAAAAATAAAAATAAAAAAAAGAAAAGGAAAGAAAAGACTTTACACAGACCATCTAAAATTTTAACATTTCAGTGTGGGTATAAATGGTTCCGCCGCAAATGCTTTTGAATGACTTGCATTTTTTATTTTTGGGAAAGATTAGAGAGTTTTCTACAGAATGCGTTGATTTTGATCTGTGGTTAATTTGTTATTAGGCACTTCAAGTGCGTTAAAACTTTCATTAAGTATGCTTTTTTATTTTTTCTTGAGGTTTTTGCTAATGCATTGTCACTATGCAGGGAACTACTGTGAGGGTTGAATTTGGTGATACGACTACAACTCTAGACCCAACAGATGCCCACACCATCAGCCGATCTTTCCCTCATACCTATGGTCAGCCATTGGCACACTTTCTTAGGGCGACTGCAAAAGTACCTGATGCTCATATCATAACTGAGCATCCGGCTAAAAGGTTTGTGCGCTTTGATCACTACCATCGAGTTCCAGTTTGCTGAAGTAAAAGGAAATATAGCAAGGCCGTGATAAGACAGTGATCCCCTCCCAAGTGTGATGAGACGAAACCTCTTTTTTTTTTTTTTTCCCTTTTTTTTTTTTTTTTTTTTTTTTTAAATTATAATATGCTAACTCTATCACCTCTATGATGACTGTAACTGTTTAGTAGCACTGACTGCCGGGTTGCTTTCATTTTCTTTTGTTTTGTGACATGTCCTGTATTTTGTAGGGTGCTTGTGCAACCTGTGTCAATGCATATTATTGTATCATATCAACATGTTTGGATATTAACTCTGGCAACAATGGCTGTCCATTTGTGGCATTGAATATTTAGATAATGTTGTCTGCCTTATTGTCTTTGAACAGGGTGGGAATAGTCTTTTGTGGTAGACAATCTCCTGGAGGACACAATGTCATATGGGGTCTTCACAATGCTCTCAAAATTCACAACCCAAAGAGCACTTTGCTTGGATTCTTGGGTAATCATCTTTCCTGTTGTCGTCATCGCGTGCTTTAGTTTCTTGGACAAATTGGGTTGTTTGCTTGTATGTTCGTACAATCGTTAGTCTTTAGTCGCATTAATAGCTAATACGTTTCATTTTTCTATTCAGTGAACATTTCTTAAACAATTAATATGTGTGTCAATACATAAATGGGCCTTAGGATTATTTTATCTTTTTTCCCCTAAGGTTCAATTATTATTTTACCCAAGCATTGTGAAGTATTTGTGTATTTTTTGTCAAGGAACAGACACAGTTACTGATGATTCTTTTATCTACCAACAGGTGGTTCTGAGGGTTTATTTGCACAAAAAACTCTTGAGATAACAGATGACATCCTTGCAACCTACAAGAATCAAGGTAGATAATCTGGGTCTGTCGGGAAGAATTATGGTAATAACGCAGTCAATATTTTGCTGGTCCATAAACTCATGAGCAGCGTTTCATTATTGTGCTTGACAAGGTGGTTATGATTTGCTGGGACGGACAAAGGATCAGATTAGAACAACTGAGCAAATCAATTCTGCATTAACTGCATGCAAGGAGTTGAAATTAGATGGCCTTGTCATTATTGGAGGTGAATGGAATAATTATGGATTTACTAGCCAGTGCATATATTTTTTTGGAGAGGAATTAATTCTAGAATCTTACTATTTTGCAGGGGTGACATCAAACACTGATGCTGCCCAACTTGCAGAAACATTTGCTGAAGCAAAATGCCCAACAAAGGTACTCTATAGTCTGTACTTGAATTTTTATGGAGAATACGTGGTATCTATTTGTACAGCATGATGTGTTTGAAAAAAAGCCATTAATAATTTTAGCTTTGATCATGGCTTCTTTGTACGCTAGTATTAATTAAACTTGTGTTACTCTTTTTGAATTGCGTTTTTTGCCCGTTCACGAGTGATTATTGTTGTGTTTGAATTTGTAGGTGGTTGGAGTTCCTGTCACTTTGAACGGAGACCTTAAGAACCAGTTTGTGGAAACTAATGTTGGTTTTGATACAATATGCAAGGTAAATAGCCAAAGAGTGTGATTGGTTATGCAAGTTTAAGCATTTACCAACATGAGGAGCCGCATGATCCTTTCTTCTTCTTCTTCTTCTTCTTCTTCTTCTTCTTCTTCTTCTCTCTCTCTCTCTCTCTCTATATATATATATATATATGTATGTATGTATGTATGTATATATCTTTTTTCTCTCTCACTTTCTTCCAAGAGTCCAAAACTAGTACGATACAAAATAGGTATTGTGGTTAACGTGAAAGTTCAACTTGTCTTTTATGCATGGTAAATTGATATTTAATTTAATTTTTTTTTTCCTTTTTTGTGTTTTTGCTAGATCAGTTTTAAGACTATCCTTTTGAAATCTCATGCGCCTCAAAACATCGTGTGCTAAAAGTTCTGTTTCTTATAATTAGGTTAACTCGCAGCTTATCAGCAATGTCTGCACCGATGCTCTCTCTGCCGAGAAGGTAGTTTACTCTTCTTTCACTTGACCGATTGTGTTATAAGTTGTTTTTATAGTTTCTAGCTTTCTGCATTCCTGCTTGATCTTTCAGTTCTCAAGTAAGGACCTGTTATTTTGCAAATGAGAAAGTTCGCATTTAAGTATGAATAAACCAGAAAATATTTTTCTTTCTTTGCAGTATTATTATTTTATTCGACTAATGGGCCGAAAGCATTCACATGTTGCCCTAGAGTGCACTCTCCAGTCACATCCAAATATGGTTAGCATTTCTTGTCTGGCGCTAATTCATCTTATTTTGGTCACAAGTGGGTGATCAAGTTCTCTCTCTCTCTCGGTCAATTACAACTTTTATGTTCTTAACAGGTCATTCTTGGTGAGGAGGTAGCTGCATCAAAGCTGACTCTTTTTGACATAACAAAGCAAATTTGTGATGCAGTTCAAGCCCGTGCAGAACAAGGTTTCAACTAGTTGTGGTGCTTTTTTTTTACTGTTTGTACTTTCTGTTCTTTTTTTTTTTTTTTTTTTTTTTCGTGGTTACTTAAATAACAAATTTGGACAGACAAGAACCATGGCGTCATCCTACTTCCAGAAGGACTTATAGAAAGCATTCCTGAAGTCTATGCCCTCTTGAAGGTATTTAACCCAAAATTAACTTCTTTTTTAGCAGAGAATTGTGTTTAGAGGTGAAGTTTTGTAGAGCGAGCACTTCCGGTTTCATTTTTTTCCCCTTCACACCCTCCTCTCACTTTAGGATCCTGATCTGTCCCAGTAATCATGCTTCTTCTTCTTCTTCTTCTTCTTCTTTTTTTGTTTTATTTTTTTTTTCTCCGTTTAAATCAGTAATCATGGTTTAATGCTTTTGTCTTGTTTCTCTCAGGAAATTCATAGTTTGCTTAGGCAAGGTGTTTCTGTTGATAACATTTCTTCCCAACTTTCACCGTGGGCCTATGCATTGTTCGAGTTTTTGCCACCCTTTATCAAGAAACAGGTTTTAATTCATTCTACAGTGTCATTCTGAAGGTCATATGCCACACAATCTATGTCAGCAAATAATGGAACTGCGTTGGAACTTTAAATAAATTTATTTATTCTTTTTTTTTTTTTTTTTTTTTTCGGTTTTAGCTGCTGCTTCACCCTGAATCGGATGACTCTGCACAGTTGTCCCAGGTATTTGGCTTCAGATATACCATATTCTATGAGTTAGCAAACCTCTAGATTCTTATTGTTATTTTTTCTCCAGATTGAAACAGAGAAACTTCTAGCACATCTTGTGGAGGCAGAAATAAACAAGCGTCTGGTATGACAGATTGATCTCTCCCTCTCAAATTACAACTGGCCTGTATTTGTCTTTATACGTTGTTGTTAATCTTATTTCAATAGTGCTATTTCTGTTTGAGCTCTATGTATGATCAGAGTTTTTGCATTCAGTGGGAATCTATTTTTCTTAAGAAAATACAACATGAAATTGGTTTTACTTGTAATTTCTGGAGTTATTCTGGACATTCCTTACTAACTGATCTCTTCAATGGGTTTAACAGAAAGAGGGTACATACAAGGGAAAGAAGTTTAATGCTATCTGCCACTTCTTCGGTTATCAGGCTCGGGGATCTTTACCATCAAAATTCGACTGTGATTATGCCTATGTATGCTACTTCTAACAAACATTGTCAGTTACAATATCTAAGCAACATTGTCCTCCTTTGAACACGGTATAATATATCCTATAATCCTTGCAGGTTCTGGGGCATATCTGTTACCATATTTTAGCAGCCGGATTGAATGGTTACATGGCAACTGTAACTAACCTGAAGAATCCGGAGAACAAGTGGCGGTGTGGTGCTGCTCCAATTACAGTACAAATTTCTCTCTTTATATGTCTATATACCAATCTAGCATAACCTCTTAGAAGTATAAAATTTCCGTGATTGTCTTTACTTTCTTGTATTTGATTGCATGGTTAGAATTCTGATAGCTTTTTCTTGTTTTCAATGCACACTATTAGGCAATGATGACTGTGAAGCGGTGGTCTCAAAATCCTGGTGCTTCGTCGATTGGAAAACCTGCTATTCATCCTGCTACCGTGGATTTGAAAGGCAAAGCTTATGAGTAAGTCAACCTGCCATTGGCTCTGCCTTTTGATTTGGTAAGTTCGAGCAAAGTAACAAAAAGTCGATGTTAAATCTTATGAACTGGTTCATGAATTGGGTTGCAGGCTGCTGAGACAAAATACCAACAAACTTCTGATAGATGATCTCTACAGAAACCCCGGACCACTCCAGTTTGATGGTCCTGGTGCTGATGCTAAGGCCATGACACTATGTGTTGAAGATCAGGATTACATGGGCCGTATTAAGAAGCTTCAGGAATATCTTGACAAGGTAATAATCATTGCTCTACACCCTTTTGTTGCTTCCTTCCCCAATCATACTATAATTTTAAAACGGCATCTTTGAGAATATTTTTATTACTTATTTTGGAAAAGTAAAATGATCTGGTATCATTTTATTTGCTAGCTGTGACATGATGTTACCGCCATGCTATATTTTTTTTTACTTCCAGGTCCGAACTATTGTAAAGCCTGGGTGCTCACAGGACGTTCTGAAAGCTGCTTTGAGTGTAATGGCATCCGTAACAGAAGTTCTAACGACAATGTCGTCACCTTCATTTAGCAGCCAGTCACCCGTTTGAAAGTCTGAAAGTCAATTTGGAACTTGGATGGCTGGTGCTGCCTGTGGTTAAATCTATTTCTGTCCTTGTCTCAATTTTTCTCTAGGCTGATGCCTAAACTATAAATGCAAAACTAAGTTATGCGTAATAATGGTTTTTCCCCAACATCTGATGCAACTTTCTATGCAAAAATAAAGTGAGGTTTCGTAACTTTTTTTGTTTTTTTAAAAGTAAACGAGGAGAGAAATTTTTGTGTATTTTTGACGAAGGCAGTTTGAAAATGAAAATGGTTCAAAACTTGAGGCATTTTTCTTGAGTTTTTGAGTTTAGCACGTCTCTAGGACGGGATGCTAATCTTTTCTAATATTTAGATGCATTATTTTGATTTGTTTGGCTGTTTGGCATTTTGTTGCAAGGTGAACATCCTTGTTTATTTCACAAATCAGCCCAAATTTCATTCGTTACTTGAAACAAGGTGAAGAAAATAATAATAACCACTTTAGCATTAGAACGTAAATCAAATAACTGTACGGTTTAGTCCAATTGATAATAGAAAGTAGATTAACTTTAGTTATGATGGAATTGTATTAACCACACATCTGGTAAACAACCTATTATAGAATTTACACAAGAATGTGGGGAAATTCTATTTTAATGATCTCGTGAATGATATTTTTATAAATCTTATTGTGCTACTTTTTAATTGATGTTCTCATACTTTAATATCTGTTAAATAAATAATGTGGTATAACATAATTCGATAGAGACATCATGTGACATTTTATAAGTTGAACATCAAATCTGAATCTGTAAAAATGTAGGTTTTTTTTTTTTTTTTTGAATCAAAAGGGGATTATTGGTGCCAACTAGCTAATAAGAGACAAGCCCCTCTATAGAGGGATTCCTCCTTTTGCACCTCAGCCAACTGGGCATTAGTCACCGTTTTCAGGTGTTCCCCTCTCAAGGACTGAACAAGAAATAGACTCAGCGTAATCTATTGGAACCATCATAAATCTAACACAACACAATAATCGTAATCGTCTGAAAAAACCGGATTGTGGTTGTTGGGTATCAAAAATGAAGTGCGTTAGTGAGTGGGAGGTCAAAGCTGCATAGAAATTTGCGAAACACCAGATCGTGGCCTTCATGTCCTTGGGAAAGTTGAAAGAAGAACCAAAAGTCCCACGTTTCTCTGCAACACCCTAAAGTTTTCTCCCAAGTCCTCCCTTGAAGGCTCAAACTCGTACTCGACTTTAAAAACAAACAAAACAAACAAACCCACCCTCCCAAGGGCAGTCCCAACTCTTTTTCTCCTGTATTCTCAACTGAAAAAACCAACAAACCAACCAACTTCAAAACTCTTTAACCGTTTCTCAAACACCAAACCCAACTGCCTTTTGTACAAGAGGGAACCCAATTGCACTTCCTCTAGGTGTTAGACTCTGTCTCTCTCCTCCGAGTGTGAGAGACTAATGGAAGAAACCGGGAAGACTCCATAGCCATCCGTGATCATCTGTGTGTCTCTGTTTTCCGCCATGGATTTGGAGGCTCTCAACCTAGAAACCGAGGCTGTGGATTTCGAGGACTTCGATGATTTAAGCTTAATGATGTTGGAGAGGCAGGGATCTTCTTCTTCCTCTTCCTCCGCTAGGGCTCGCGCCACCGATTACTCCTCCACCAGTTGCAGTGCCGACCCCAATCTCGAGCCCTACGAGGGAATGGAATTCGACTCCGAGCAATCCGCCCGCATTTTCTATAACTCCTATGCAAGGCGCGTGGGCTTTAGCACCCGCGTCAGCGTCTACCAGCGCTCCCGCCGCGACGGCTCCATCATCTGCCGCCAAATCGTCTGCTCCCGCGAGGGCTTCCGCCGTCAGCCTCCCGCCCCCTCTCACAACAGGTCTCCTATTATATATTCACTTTTATTCAAACCACCAACACTCTTTTTCTTTTCTTTCTTTCTTTTCTTTTTTATTTTATTTATGTGAACATTTGCATTCATTCATTTTATGACAAAATATGTTGTTATGATTTTTATCAATTCAATTCATCCTAGTTTTTTTTTCCTGCGTGAAGGTCCAAGCGCCAGCGCACCATCACCAGGGTCGGCTGTAAGGCCCAGATGACGGTCAAGAAGCAGACTTCTTCCGGGAAATGGGCGGTTTCCAAGCTCGTCAAGGAGCACAACCACGAGCTTGTTCCCCCTGATAAGGTCCACTCCCTCCGCTCCCACCGCCACGTCTCCGGCCCCGCTCGCAGCCTCATCGACACCCTTCAGGCTGCGGGGATGGGCCCTAGTGGGGTAATGTCTGTTTTGATCAGGGAATCTGGTGGTGTTAATAACGTTGGTTTCACAAAAGTGGATTGCCAGAATTACATGAGCAGTAGCAGGCAGAGGAGTCTAGGCAGTGGTGGTCAGCTTGTCTTTGACTATTTGAAGTGGATGCAGGATAAGGATTCTGATTTCTTTTGTGCCGTTCAGGGCGATGATACTGATACCGATAATTCCACACCTGGTAATGTTTTCTGGGCCGATGCGAATTCAAGAATGAACTATACCTACTTTGGAGACACTGTTACCTTTGACACAACATATAGAACAAACCGTTACCGGGTGCCTTTTGCCCCATTCACAGGTTGGAACCATCACGGGCAGCCTGTCTTGTTTGGATGTGCTTTGCTCCTCAATGAATCGGAGTCATCTTTTGTTTGGCTGTTCCAAACTTGGTTAGCTGCAATGTGTGGTCGTCATCCTGTCTCAATTACCACGGATCAAGATAGAATCATACGCTCCGCTGTTATGCAAGTGTTTCCTGGAAGCCGCCATCGGTTTTGTAAATGGAATGTGTTTAGAGAAGCCCAGGAGAAACTATCCGATGTGTATCACTCGTACCCCACGTTTGAAGCTGAGTTTCTGAGGTGCATCAATGTCACAGAGACAGTTGATGACTTTGAGTCTTGTTGGGAGTCCCTGCTTCAAAAGTACAATCTCAGGGATAATGAATGGCTTCAGTCGATGTACAGCACTCGCCAGCAGTGGGTGCCAGTGTTTCTTAGGGATGCATTCTTCGGTGAGATGTCCACGATGCAGGGAAGCGACAACATAAATTCCTATTTTGACGGGTACATCAACGCCTCAACCACAATTCAGGCACTCGTCAAGCAATATGAGAAGGCGATTGCCACTCGCCATGAGAAGGAAGTAAAGGCAGACTATGAAACAATGAACAACACTCCGCTTCTGAAGACCCCGTCTCCCATGGAGAAACAGGCTGCAAAAGTGTACACAAAGGTGGTATTCATGAAATTCCAAGAGGAACTAGTTGAGACTCTTGCTTATCCTGCAACAGTTGTCGACGATACGGGATTGGAGACCATGTATCGGGTGGCAAAATTTGGGGAAGGCCACAATGCACACTTTGTTAGGTTCAATGTTTTTGACAAGAAAGCTAGCTGTAGCTGTCAAATGTTTGAGTTTACCGGAGTTACTTGTAGACACATTTTAGCTGTTTTTAGGGTGACCAATGTTCTTACACTTCCATCCCATTATATACTGAAGAGGTGGACAAGAAATGCCAAAAGTGGAATTGTATTGGATGAGCAGGCTCTTGGGTTGCCCAGTAGTTCTCATGATTCTTCTGCTGCTCGCTACGAAAATCTGAGCAGGGAAGCTATCAGATATGTTGAAGACGGAGCTGAATCAGTGATTACTTATAATGTGGCAATGGATTCTCTTCACGAGGCTGCAAAGAAAGTTGCAGCAGCTAAAAAGAATGTTCCTGGCGTCGTACACAATACTGCTTATGGTGGGACCCTGCAGCATCAGTCTTACTCATCGGTGAGTTCTTCTTTCATAGGAAATACAAAAAAACAAAAATTTCTTTCTTGGCCTGTGAACTTCATCGTTATGTTGTCTTCCCATAAAATGTCCTGGACCCGAACGCTTTGGGTGTCAAATGAGAATGATAGAATGCAGCTTGGTTTTAGACCGAGGCTGTGTTATTTGCATTGGGATGGGATTTCAGCCTTTTGCTCAAATAATGACGGAAATTTAGCTATCTTACGCATGATCTAAAACAAAACAGGAACAGCTGAGAAATCTGCTTGTGTGTACAACTAATGGTGTTCTTTGATGCTTGATTCTTTTACTTGCGTTTTCCTTTCCAAATATTCGTTTCGATGTATTTGTGCAACTTGCATCTGTTGTGTGGTATTGAGTGGATAAATTGTGTATAGGATCAAGACAGGAAAATTGAGGCATTGAGTGCAGAACTGGAAGATGCAAGTAAGCAATGCGAAGCGTATAGAGGAAAGCTGCTGGGTGTTCTCAAGGATATGGAAGAACGAAAGTTGAAGATATCTGTGAATGTTGAGAATGTGAGGCTCAACCTCCGAATTTAGATCATCAAGCACCCGCAACTTCCTCCATCTCATCCCTTTGATTGTAAAAACTAAATAACAGCAACTGGGAGTTGGCTCTCTTTTTACTGTTTTAACATTAACATACAAACAAAACTTTTTTTTTTTTTTTTTTTAATAGATATAGATACAGTGCTAGATAGACTCTTGATTTTTTTTTTTTTTTCCTTCATATGTAAATTGTTCAAAGTTTAATAGGTGTAACACTAAAGTAGTATTACCAAATGTGTGTAGATTTTGATGCTAGGTAGAGACGTGTAAATTCCTCCCCCCCCCCCCCCCCCCCCCCGCCCCCCTTCTTTTTTTTTTTGGGTGCTGGTGATATTCATCAATTAAGATTTTGAGGTTTAAAGAGGTCAATTTTTCCTTTTTATTTCTTTATCATCTTTAACTTGAAAAGCCACTCGACCATCGATTGAACTGTGACTACCATTTTTGTTATTCCTTCCATGTTACATCTTTCAATTTACTGTTTACATGGAATTGTAAATTTAGCGGAGAAATTAAGTTCTTGCATTATATATTTTATTGTATTTCATTTTTTTTAGACATCATTTGGGATTACATATGATAAATTTTTTTCCTCCTTCAATTTAGAAATAGGGATTAGATACAGAAATTTTTTAGTTCTTGTATCTATGTAATTTATTGTATTTCATTCTTTTTAGACATCATATTGGATTTATTATTATTTTTTTTAATGGATGATAACTTTTTTTCCTTGAATTTAGAAGTAGGGATTTGAATTCTATATATGAATAATGTGAAATTATTGTTCAATTATACTTGTAATCATTGTATAGCTACGATCTTTAATTGCAAATTTTATCAAAAAAAAGTCACATTCAAACAGATTATGAAATCATATTGCGTTCCAAAAAAAAAAAAAAAAAAAAAAAAAAAAAGGAGGAAAAAGCAATTGAATGACACAAATTTAGATTTCATTGTACTAATATGACACCTAAAATTAACACTAGAATAATATGATACAAATTACACTAAAGTTAGCTAAAATTTGTGTCATGTTGATTAAGAATGGAGAATTTGTGTAATATAATAGATGAAAAAAATATGGTTATTTAGGTAATTTTCTCATAAATAATTGACCTAAATGGTCCCTCAACTATTAAAGAGGTGATAATTTGATCACTATTTTTTTAATTTTGGTCAAGATAACCCAAAAATCTCTAAATAGTGACAATCTAGTCCTTTTCATTGAAATCCGTTAAGTTTCTAACGGAAAAGGTCACATAACATAACACATAAGTTAAATTAATCATTAAAAGACAAAAATATCCTTATTTTAAAAAAATACCTAACATACATTTAAAATAAATAAATAAATAAAAGAGGTGAGAGAGCCGAGTCAAACTCAGGCCCCCCCAATCATCTCTTTCGTCATCGAGATCTCGCCCCCCCCCCCCCCGGTGTCGTCTTCTCCATCGCCGAGCCCTCGCAGCGTTCTCCCTTAGGCCGAGCTCCGGCCCCTCCGTCGGCTAGCTCAGTCACAAGAATGAACTCTACCCCCCCCCCCCCCTCCCGCGTTGTCTTCTCCGTCACCGAGCCCTCACTACGTTCTCCCCTAGGCCAAGCTCCGGTTCCCTTGCAGGCAAGCTCAAGCGTAAGAACCCCCCAACCCCAAAAGAAAAAAAAAAAAAAAACATTTGGGCTTCTGCTAATTGATTAGCAAGAGAGAGAGAGAGAGAGAGAGAGAGTGAGAGGGTGGGGAGGATTTTTTTTATATTTTTGTTAAACTATTTATTGTTAGATGATTAAAATATCATTTCAAATTAGATCACATGTATTACACATAACTTATTTTGTTAGAAATTAAACGGACTAAGATAAAAAGGACTATAATTATCAATATTTAAAGAGTTTTAAATTATCTTAACCAAAATTAAAAAAGCTGGAACAAATCATCGTCTCTTTAATAGTTTAAGAACCATTTAAACGGATTACACTTTTTTCCAAAGATAATGTAAAAATTTTGACAGATTTGGACTGTGAAAATAATTGGGCTGAAGTCTTGTTCAAGGGCCCATGTGATTGAACTCTACTTGGGCCTGGGTCCACTAAGCAAGTCCAAGTGCAAGAAAAGGATACTGAAAAGGAATAAAGGAAAGGACATTGCGGAGCGTCGTGACTAGGCTACTCTGGTCTCCCGGGGTAAGAATTTGAAATTCAAAAAAGAAAGGTTGCCGTTACAACCTCAACGATCAAAAATCCCTCTCAATTTCAACGGCTATATATATTGATACCTCCTCGGACCCCTTTCTCCGTCGATAGATAGCTTGTTTCTTGAGAGAGAGATAGAGAGAAGAGAGAGTACAAGAGAGAGAGAGAAATGGAGAAAACGACGACGGTGTCGGCGATGGAGGCGTTCGAGAAGCTGGAGAAGGTGGGGGAAGGGACGTACGGGAAGGTGTACAGAGCGAGAGAGAAGGCGACTGGGAAGATCGTGGCTCTGAAGAAGACTCGCCTCCACGAGGACGAGGAAGGCGTCCCTCCCACCACTCTCCGCGAGGTCTCCATCCTCCGCATGCTCTCCAGGGATCCCCACGTCGTTAGGTATTTCTTTCCCTCTCATCATTCTTTTCCTTCATTTCTTTCCTAGATTTTGGGTTTTCTTGAAAAAACAAATTTTAAATTTTAAATTTAAAAAAAAAAATCGCAAAAGGCTAGATCTTTTTCATTATTAGGGTTTTGATTTGGCTCTGTTTCCGTCGATTCTTCTGTGGTTTTGATCTAGAACAGATTTTGAATTTAATAAATGGTGGGTTTGTTGATAGGTTGATGGATGTGAAACAAGGGCAGAATAAGGAAGGCAAAACAGTTCTGTATTTGGTGTTTGAGTACATGGACACTGACCTCAAGAAATTCATCCGCAGTTTCCGTCAAACTGGAGACAACATTCCTCCCACTATAGTCAAAGTACCTCACTCATTTCTTGTTTACCATCTATTTGTTCTAATTTTTTTACCTCAATATGTCATTTTCGATTTTTTATTTTTATTTTTATTTTTATTTTTTTATATTTTTAAATACCAATCTTGTAAAATTCTATTGCAGAGTCTGATGTACCAACTTTGCAAGGGTGTCGCTTTCTGCCACGGCCATGGCATCCTACACAGGTAATCTCTTCCTTCAAATTGAATTTTGCGGCAGACGTGTTAGTATAGTATAGAAGAACATTCTAGAAGACATATATTACTTTTGGAAAAAGAATCATCCGAAATTACTGGGCTTAAATCCTAATTTTCTATGATAAAACTACTGTATCTCATGCAGGGATCTTAAACCGCACAATCTGCTGATGGATCGAAAGACGATGATGCTTAAAATCGCAGATCTTGGACTAGCTCGAGCATTTACGGTGCCAATTAAGAAGTATACTCATGAGGTACGGCAAAGCTGTTTCATTTCAGATCTTGTGATTCTGGTATATTATTTATGTCAGTTTATGATTAATTTGGTTATGGCTTGGGAATGTTGCAGATATTGACCCTTTGGTATAGAGCTCCTGAAGTCCTCCTTGGCGCTACTCATTACTCGACTGGAGTGGATATGTGGTCTGTTGGGTGCATATTCGGTGAGGAATCTCCTCCCTAGATTAAAATCATTTACGCCTTTTCAATTTAAGCTCATTGTTTGGAGTTTAATTTCTGTATGTTCTATCTAATTTGTAGCTGAACTGGTCACAAAGCAAGCACTCTTTCCTGGAGATTCTGAGCTTCAGCAGCTCCTACATATATTCAGGTTTACAAAAGAAAACCGGTTTCAGTTTTCAGGTTTTTGTTTTTGTTTTTGTTTTTGGGTAGTTCGTGACTGCGTTGTGTGTATTAAACTACGTAGTCTTTTGTGTCTTTGATGAGCAGATTATTGGGGACTCCGAATGAAAAAATGTGGCCGGGAGTCAGTAAACTAGTGAACTGGCATGAGTATCCCCAATGGAGCCCCCAAAGCCTGTCAAAGTCGGTTCCTAATTTGGACAAGGATGGAGTAGATCTGTTAGCAGTAAGCCGTACCCTTGAATTTCATGTGAAGACCTTTTCAATGTTTGACCTGTAAATTTGATTGAACGGTTACTCAAATTTTGTCTAATTTTTGCAGCAAATGTTACAGTATGAACCCTCCCAACGGATTTCAGCCAAGAAAGCCATGGAACATCCTTACTTTGATGATCTGAACAAGGCCGGTCTATGACTTAGCATTAAGGCACCGTGATTGCTGTTGGCTCTTCCAACAGTTCGGTTGTGATGCTATTTTGCTTTCCTCAAGCATTTTACTTTTAGTTTGCTTATTTGTCTTGTATTGGGATTCAGTTCAGTTGAAAGTTTTATCGCGTATATAAATGAAATCAGGTTTGAAGTTCTCATGCAAGTTTGGAAAATATGATTGTGAAAAAAAAAAAAAAAATCCTAATTGAATACTTTTTTGAAAGCTCCAAAGATACTGCTTTCTCTCATTTTTATATTAACAAATCTTAATAATAAATTATCAAAATCGCTATCAAGTGCTGCTTTGCTTGTACTTCTTTCTCGATCAATTTTAAGTAACAAGTGCTTTGAAGCTTGTCGCCTCGTACACAGCCTAGTGTACAAAAAATGAACAAAAAAACAAATGTGTTCAGGCCACAATCCACATGAAGAAGGTGGACCAGAAGGTAAGTGATATTGATGCCAACGCGTAAGTCCACAGCATGATAACAGAACATTCGCTCTCTCCTGCTCCGAACAATTGAGTCATGGTTCCTGTATTTAAGGCGAAATTATAAACGATTTAATGACAAACATCTTTAATTTGTGAAATGTGAAACTTATTTTCTACGAAAGGGGGAGTAGTTTTACTGTACCTATGTTCATGGCAGGTGGTAGTGCAAATTGCAGAAGGAGAACAAACTGATATAATGGATCCGAATGCACCAGACCAAAATGAATTGCCCCTTTAACAACCAATATGCCTATCGTAGGCAGCACGACATATCGAGCAACTATAATGCCAGCAACGATTGATTTCTGCATCCCCATCCCTTTCAGACCTGAAAAAAGGACAAAAAATTAATACAAGATTAAGTTGAAAAATTAATGCAAAATTCTGTCAAATCAGTTTGAAGAGGAAAAATATCGGAAGAGAGGCTTCTTGGTAAGACCACCTTTAACAAGATTTCCCCCAATAATAAGTGTAAGAGCTGGTATAGCTCCATTCCTGCATTCACAAGAAGAACGGTTTAGAAGATCATTGAAACAATAAGAGTGAAAACCCAAGTTAGTACTTGGTAGAACATGGAGTTTGAAGGCCATGTTCTTGGAAATTAGGCATTAACGTCAAGCTGGACAAAGCTATACACCCCAACAAGGAAGCACTGTCTTGGATAACTCGTAGTGGAGCGTCACTTCCTACCATGGCCTTTCGGATTTGAGGAATGAGTCCTATTACAAAACCAACAACCTATGAAAAGAAGAGGGTAAGAATGAATGCTACAGCCAAAAAAATGAAACACGTCACAAGGCTTAAACCTTAAACTTAATAATACCACTCCATTAGTTGAAGGCGCTAGTAATGCCTTCAGATTAAGCTTTCTAAACAGCATTTCCAAATGACGCTTTATCCCTGGACCATGTTCTGAAACTGCCACCTCAGTTTTTTCTTCAGAAACATAAAGGGGTAGCGTAGACGGATCTGAACTATCCCTCGGTTCTGCCAATTTAGTTGAAGACAGTAATGGTTCTTTAAATCCTTCTCGGTCCAGCTCAGAGGACTCCCTTGAATCCTTATCGCTCGTTGAAGATATTCGGACCATGTTATATACGTATGACCACAAATAGATGGCTCCTATCTGAAGATTCATCACAACAAAAATTCAAGATTTAGAATCAAGTGTTAGCACGCATGCAATCGTCCTCGTGAAATATAAACTGTGTAAAAAGAAAAAGAAAAAGAAAAAAAAACTTACGGCCATTGAAAGGGAAGCATAAGCCATTCCGTAAGTGTGGCATACATCAGGGTCACCAAAGGGGCTTCCTTTTTCTCTACAAAGTGCTGGGATTATAATAAGGGGCATGTTCCCCAAGTTTCCTGTTCCCATCAAATAGAGAGAAACAAATTCATATACATGATTTAGTTAGAAGATGGTAAATAAACATAAAAACAGTGCTAATTCAAGGGAACAGAACAATAAAGAGGCGAGTGACAATTCCAAGACAAAATTCTGCAGGCTTAGACCAGAGTGTAGCATCGAATCCAACTTCTCTTTCTTGCTTGAAAAATGTTATTCACCACCATTGGTGATGCAGTCACCACACAAGTGACGGACAAAAGAATGAGACCTAAATTATTTAGTTTTTGCAAAGTACTTGCACCACCAGTGATTAAATAAATAAATAAATAAACAGTGCTATATTTACAGTGTCCTAAAGAAAGAGCCTTTGTTTGGATTGCAAAAATAAGGATGAATGTTAACCTGCAGCAGAACAACCCAATATAAGGCCTCGCAGATGTTTAGGAGGTCTTGAAACTTGGATCACGATCCATCCAAGTATCGATCCAACTATAAATGTGATGAGAATATTGACGGGCATGAACCATCTACACACATCACATCAACCACCCAAAAAAAAAAAAAAAAACTCATTGTCACTCCACAGGACCATAATCATATTCATATACATATTAATTTATACATATATATATATATATATAATAGGATTTAACTCACAGTTTAATCATGCTTTCGTATGTTATTGTCTTGGCGAGGTTGGAGCCCACGAGTGCAGGATTGAATACATAAAACACAACCTGTCAGGATTCAACAGTATTCATCAATCTGGTTTTTGTTACAAAACAACCACAAACCAGAACAGTGCATACACACACACACACACACATATATATATATGTATGACAAGTAGTAGTTACAGTGTTCAGATGCTTTCTTGCTTCTTC
>JAFMPE010175228.1:1496-11594 GCA_024759925.1 Ficus religiosa
TACACAAAATGGATTATGACGAGTACATGGAATAATGGAAGTGAAGAAGCAAATTAACAAAGACTCTAAAGAGTTCAGTGTCCCCTAGCTTGGTAGCTTGAAGCGAAAAAAAAAAAATATATATATATATATATATATAAATAAATAATAATAAAAGTTAAAGAAACTCACGAAGCCTAAGCCACCAAGTTTGTAATTAGGCCCCGCCTTGGTGAAGCCCTTGCAGTATTTTGCGAGGAAGACTTCCGCGTGTGGGGCGGTGAAGAAAGCTGCCTTGATTTCACCGTTGGCAAGTGTTTTCGGGTAGTCATCCACAGAGGAAATTTTCTTGACATTCTCTCGCTTAAATTTCAAAGTCTTGACTAGGTATTGGACAACAAAAGAATTCCCATCGCAGCCAACCTTTGCATTTGTTCTCTGCAGCGTTTCGATGTCGGTCACTGATGGTTTGAGCTGGGAGACCGTCAGCATCGTGGTGAGGCTCGCGGTGAAACAAGCTCAGACAACTAGAATTACAACCAACCATGGTGCCAAGACAAATCGTGCCAAATTGCATTTTAGGGTTTCTCCTGCACATATGTAATGAAAAAAATGTGTCTGAGCATTAAACTTCCAAATTCGCTAGTTTATTTTTAAAGTCAATGATGAAAAGATACAAAGTTTGATTGAAAATTATAAAATTTGGCAACATTATTAACACTAAAAAATATTTAAAATGCCATTCCCAATGTTAACACCTTTGTTAACCTTTGTATGTTCAAGTCACGATATTATAAGTTTTGAACATTTTACATGTGACAATGTATATAAGGAGCCACTCATGACCGAATAAGGGCTTCCACCCTTGGTGAACTTTTTATTTATTTATTTTTTCGATTTTACTGTTAAAAACTTGACATTTTCCTCACTTTGTCTTAACTAAAAATTGATTATCCCTGTACAAATCCTTTTAAAATCTTTATAATTTTATATGTATCCCTACTAAAATAATGGACTGACCTCACTGCTAATATAAGATTGGAGTTTTAGATAACCTAGCAAGGCATTGAATGAGACTTACTCTGGGCAAAAAATAGAACAGTGACGGTAAACCAAAGCATAACGCCTAGGCCCTTGAGCTCTGGATTTTGGCCGTGGTGACTTTCAATAAGCCAGACAATAGAGCAAACAAAGAGGTGCATAAATAGTAGTTGCAGCCACATCGCTCTGGTGAAGGCCTTCATGAACATCCATCTTTCTTTCACTTTGTCTGGTTCCACAGTAACCACCATCTGAATTCCAGAGCTGACATATGGTTGTGTGAAATCCACATACTGATATCTGTCCGCATATACTTCTATATCGCCAATTGCTGCATCAAAGCCCTGTTTTGAAAAAGCAACAACAACAACAATTATATGAACATCTTTATTACTCCAAAATCAAAATTTCCAAGAACATGGTTGAAATTAGTTATGTAAGAGTAAGAATTCCTAGGAATCAAACATTAGAAAATCGGAATGATATGGTATAAGTTGGTGAATTGATATATATATATTTATATATATATTTTAATCGCACAAAAGATCCCCATCTCCTAATTCTCTGTTATCCTCTCTCTCTCCAAACATGTTTTTGTACCTTGTTATATACTTGCTCCAACATTTGATCATATGTACCATTGTAGGGGACTAACACGTAGTTCAAATGATAAGGAAGCCGCTTGAGCGTGGCATTAAACACATCGATCGAAAACCCCCCCGAGACGACGATTTTATTCCTTTTTTGGTCGTAGCTCAGTCCCACGAATTGAGGGAAAGCACCATTCCCCGGAATCGCTATCTTAATCGGTTTCTCGCTATCGGACAAAGTCCAACCCCTTGGAACTGTTTGCAGCCCACCTGGCCAGTTTATTTGACCCGACAAGTAAGCTTCATTCGCTTTAGTTCCGTCTTTTTTGACAAAATTCTCCGGGAAACCATTTTCCGCAGACCATAATGCGATCTCTCTGTAGCTTTTCCCAATCATATTAATGATTTTAAAGGTCGGTGATTGTGCTAGCATTCCGTCCTTGAACTTTATCACCCCACTTAGGCCTCTGAAGTTTATTGACAAAAGCTTTTCGGATAATCTTTTCGCTGTAATAACCTGTCCTTCTAGTTCGCCTACGACTTTAGCAATGGCGGTAACTGCATCGTAAGCTCGGAGTGCGAAGATACTGGGACTTGAATTCTCTTCTTCTTCAGGATAGTGTGATCCGTATGCTCTTCTGAATCTGCTCTTGAATTGTCTGAAACTCTTGGTAGTGTCAGCAAAACTAGTTTTAAGGCCAATAACACCTTGCATTGTAATATTCTTAACAGAGGAATCAACAGACTCAAGAAGGCTTGCGATTTCGTCAGCGACGATCCAAACATAGCCCTTTTCCATCATTCCCATTTGGTTCGCCTTTTCGAAGAGTAGCACAGCTGACTCCAAAGAAAACTGCAAGACTATAAACACTCTGTTGCTCTTGCTCTTCAGCTGAATAAGCTCTTCCTCTATTGCTGTTTTGGGGTCAGAAAGGGAGGACAAACTTGGGAAAGCCCGGTGGTGTTCGATCTCCGAGTTAACAGATCGAAGCGAATCAGAGAGCAGGGTTATGACGCCGGGGCCGGTGGAGAGGCTGTTGTCGAGCTCATAAATCGCCGTGACCTTTCGCCAATTGAAATGGCCGACTATGGCGGCGATGCATTGCGTTTGGAAAACGATGTCGTTTGCCATTTGGAAGAGAAATGGCGAATGAGATGGCGGCATTGGGGTTAGGCTCGACATGGCTGGTGAAGTGAGAGAAATGAGAGGGAACTTGTTGGCTGTCGACTCCAAGACTAGAGCTGCTTCTTGCATGGTGAGTGTTCCAATGACGGCTTGGACTTGTTTCTTTCTGATTAGATTAATTGCTGCCAGCAAAAATTAAAATAACTCGAATCTGCTAAGGATAAAAAGCAACTGAACTCGCACTTATTAAAAACATAAAAACAATAATTAATATATAAAAGTATTTGACCACTTCATATCAGTTGATTTTTTAAATAAAACTCAATTTATAAAAAAAAACTCAAATATAATAAAATCAACAAAAGAAAAAAAAATAAGCAACTCAATTTATTTTTCTTTTAGTTTTTTGGCTAACATTCACCAAATTTCTTCCAACTACAATACTTAGAAATATGTTAGATCAATTATAGAAAAAGTTTGACAAAATTCTAATAACAATTTTTTTTTTCTATGAAGGATGACATGTGATGGCCATAATATTAAGAAAAAGTTTCTTCTTAAAGTTGACAATGAAATGATAAACTATAAGAGTCCGTTTGATAAATGAGTTTGAGTTAGAAATTTTAAGTTTCAATAGTAAATTTGTGTTGATTTTTCAGAAAAGACAAAAACTTTTTCATAAAAGACAAAATTTTTTTTCAGAAAAAGATAAAAATTGAAATGAAAATTTTAGTTTGTAATAATTTTTCAAACGAAACCTAAGCTTCAAAGTTTAAGATGTATGGCACCAATACCCAACTAATTTATTTTCAGAATGAACAAATAATAAATAAATAAAGGAATGCACCTAGTGGTCCCTATCCTATTGAATTTCCCACATAAAAAAAGTTTAACTACATTTACACCTCTCATGTTTGATTAAAATTACAGAAACACCATTTGACCTAAACAGATAACTTCAACGTCACCTGACTTTTCAAACAAAAAAAAAAACCCCTTTTTTTAGCTTACAGTTAGTTTGACCGGTTAATGTACTTGAAATACCAAAAACACCCTTTTTAATTCTAATATTTTCAGCTATATTAGAATTAATTTTTATACAAGTATAATCGTAATCTACATTCTATTGAAAAGAAAAAAAGGTTTTTTTTCTCCCAAGTTTTTTTTTTTGTTCTTTATTTTTTTCAAAAGTCCTTTCTTAATAATATTTTGTTTTTTCTAACTTTAATAATACTGTTTTTTCATAAGTTAATAATACTCTTGTTTGATAATATACACTTGTCCAGATTTAAATGACTTGTCATGTTGTACTCTTTTTTCTTTTTTAATCAAATTATTGTTATTTTCTAAATGAATTATCTACTATAATTATATTATGCATTCTTGTAATAGAATAAAGTGATTTTTTTCCATCAAAAGTTCTCTTTTAATATTCAAGAATAAATATCAAATTTATTTTAGACATTACTAAGTCTCCAAATTATAACTAATGTCATAAAAATTGAACATTTATTTTAACACACCAAAACTCAAATAAATTAAATTTACACCTTATTATTCATAAACACAAAAACACACACACACACAATTTACACCTTTAATAGAGGATTTTTTTTTTTGGTAACTTTTTTCTTTAAAACCCCTAAATATCTTTTTTTTTTTCAAATCTAAAATGCAAAATAAATACCAATTGAAAACCCAGTTCATATAAAACCATTAGAAACCATTAGAGATCAATATCTGGAAAACCCGGATCACTGATCAAGACTATCTGTAAACGGCGCAGAGGAGATAATGGTGACTGGTTCGCGAGATGGAGGGCCAGTGGAGACGGTTTACATGAGGAAGGTGTGGATGCACAACGGGCTAGCAGCGGAGATCCGGCTGTGGTGGGTTATGAGCAATAGAGATCGGGTTGTAGGCTGGTTGTGGGGACAAGCTCACCGTGGGGGGCTCAGGCGTTGCTGGTTCAAGCTTGAATGGCTGGGGACAGCGCAGGGGGCGATCTACGACGACCACGGCGGCGTTACAATGGTACGGTAATTCCGGATCCGCTGAGGAGATGAATGGTTGGGGGTGGTTTAGTATGTTGAGGTCAATGGCTAGAATAAAATGGGGGGTAGTTTAGTCATTTCAAACCTCAATTTAATACTGTTAAAGACAGCTATTGTTAACGTCGTTAGTTTTAGTCAAAACGTGTCTCTATAACTTAAAAAAAATTATAAAATTAGTGCAATTTAAAGAAGTCTTGTACGAATCAACAACACTTCCGTTAAATGGTCAAGCCTATTGCATGGCAGCAATCCTAAATCACTTTTTGCTATCAAAAAATCCCAAGTCACTATTTCATTTTTTATTTTTTTGCTAATATACTTATTTGTGTAAGTAATATAAAGTAGATTGTGATTACTAACTATAATTAACCAAAAATGATAAAAATTAAGTAATTACAAATATACCCAAATCAAAATTTTATATTTGACTCCACTATAAGATACTAAAGTCTAAATTGTATGCCTTAAATTTAATAGAGGAAAAAGAAAAATATACATACGCTTAACTCGTCGTCTCAGTACTTCCATAAAAGATGACAAAATGTCCTTATTAACGACAAATCCCATTCCCTCAAACTATCCTTCACCAAAAACGGTGACTTCATCACCAAGTTATCAAGTCCGGTGAAATTAGAATCACACATTAACGATCAAGTATTCATTTATCAATTAATGCAATATTATCGTATATATAATATTAATATATAGTATCTAGTCGGAATATTAGACTAGCTAGTGCCCACAGGTACAAGCAAATTTCATTGACTTTAAACTATATGGCTAGCCCAAGCAAAGGAGGTATATACATATATTAATATTATATATATGTATATATGTAAAGGATAAAGACTAAGTTGAATCGTTACCAGAAGCAGTTGCTCGAGCGGGGTTCCCACGAGAATCTTGGAGGTGCAAATCCAGTGCAGTGCAAGTTGGTGAGTTGTTAATAAAAATGAGGTCTTGAACTGCCATCTCGATGGCTATTTTCTGTTCCTTGCCCACACGACTGCTATACTCAATAACGCCTCCTATTCTGGCAACTAAACAATCTTGTCCATCATTGATTTTTGCTTTTGATCCCGCCAATAGAAAGACGAGCAAAATCACTGACAAACGGATGTCAAGAGACATTATTTTCGCCTTTCCGAGTTCAGAGGAGAGAATGATCGATGGCTTCACTTACAGAGAGAACAAATTTAATAGATTGAAGGGCCAGAGTTTATAACTAGTGAAATATTGTAGCTAGTTCTTTGATTTTCAACAACTAGCGGGGACTATTACTTGTCAAAGTAAAATCATGGACTGAACGATTCAAGAAAATTATGGACTGAACGATTCAAACTCTCTCTCTCTCTCTTTTTCTTCAAGTAATTTTTTATTTTAATCTCTATTATTTATTGCTAATTATTGTCTACAAGTCAACATGTCCTTTTAATTTTGTTTTTCTGGGAAGGTGATCTAGTTGCAATCACCCAGAATATTCTCTCAAAGCTATTAGCTATGCTTACATGAACCAAAAACTAAAATACAAAAACTATAAATCTAAAAATAATGGAGTCACCATAGATCTTTTCTATTTTCCAAAAAAAAAAAAATAAATAAATAAATAAACTAAACTAAACTAAAAACAAAAAATACAAAGAACAAAAACAAAAAACAAAAAAAAAAGAGAGAGAGAGAGAGAGAGAGAAGAAGAAGAAGAAAAAGTCAATGACCGATCGATGTGTCTAATGTTGACGGCAGATTAATGAACATGCAGTGAAATTTACATAATTTTTCGATGAACTCATAGAGTTGACACTTGATTGAGTGCTTCAACAAATTCCGAATTGTTTTGAAACTTAGACAGTGTCAAATCTTTTTGCTGTTGTCAAGAAAATAAAAATCTGCACTCCACTACTACTATAAATCAGCACCAATATATAACAAGTTTTTTTTTTTTTCCCTTGATAAACCAATATATAAGTTATTTTCGTACCAATTTAATCAGGACAAATTTATTGGATTAACTTATACAAAAGTGATTGGCCGATTTAGTACACTTTACATGGTTTTAATGAAATAACGGTAGAAAATTTAATTCCAACCCAACCCAAGACATGACGATATGAAAACATTTTTTTGCTTTAACACAATTAATCATATTAGTTATAACAAGTTGAAATTTAAACCGCAATTCCTTTTGGAGATCTTTTAAAAGATTTTTCACTTCTACCCATACTAAATGTAATGTAAAATCTACGCTTGATGCACTTAATTTTTTTAATCATTGTTTTTTAACTTAAAGATAAGAGATTCAAACTTTACATTATATATTGTTAGAGTATGATAATCCGAATTCTGTTTTAGTCGGACCCCCTGTGCAACATATGTAGTGGAGTTTTAGTTATGAGAATTTTTTCGAGGTTTGTACCCGTTTTACGTTTTAGGGTTTGGATATAAATATTATGTAATTTTAAGGTTTCATCATTATTATTTTGTTATAGTCGCATGAAAACATCCCTATTGTACCTATATTTGATTAAGTGGATTTTCTTCCCCTCTGTCTGTGGTTTTTTCCCTTTTAGAGTTTTTCACGTAAATCTGTGCGTTCTTGTTTTCATTTCTGTATTGTTTATTCTCGTTAACTTTCATAACATATATATTTATTCCATTATTCAGTCCAATATATACACAAGATATTCTTTACCTGCAAATTAGGCAAGGAAAGCATTAGGACACTAATTCGATGCTCAAATTGGAACCATGGCCACTCCATTTTGGTTGGGATGACTTCTTGAGTGGTGAAATTTATAGATTCGAGAGCTTTTAATCAGATATAAATAAGCCCACCTCCAAAGCCCATTGTCACAGCTCAACTTATCTACACGCTTGGCCGCGGCATTCACAAATGTAATTAAGATAGCGAATGCTGCAATGACGCCTGAAATAGTAAAAAGACTAGAGAAAGGCTCGGGTCCAATTGGATCACTGCCCAACTTTAGAGAAGATGTGCAGTTTAATGCCTGGAGCATGCTTTTTTCCAATTTTTCGACATCTCCACTCTCCGTCACTTGAAGAATTGCTTTTGAAAAGTCGACGGCCAAAGGCGAACCCTTTGGGAAAGCCTGAGATACACAAAAGGATAAAACGTATAAAAATTTGAATTTTCAGTTGACAAGCATTTTTAAGACATAGGATCTAAACGGACTACAAGACTCTGTAAAGCCAACAACTTAACCTACACAAAATGGATTATGACGAGTACATGGAATAATGGAAGTGAAGAAGCAAATTAACAAAGACTCTAAAGAGTTCAATGTCCCCTAGCTTGGTAGCTTGAAGCGAAAAGAAAAATATATATATATAAATAAATAAATAATAATAAAAGTTAAAGAAACTCACGAAGCCGAAGCCACCAAGTTTGTAATTAGGCCCCGCCTTGATGAAGCCCTTGCAATATTTTGCGAGGAAGACTTCCGTGTGTGGGTCGGTGAAGAAAGCTGCCTTGATTTCACCGTTGGCAAATGCTGTCGGGTAGTCATCCACAGAGGAAATTTTCTTGACATTCTCACGCTTAAATTTCAAAGTCTTGACTAGGTATCGGACAACAAAAGAATTCCCATTGCAGCCGACCATTGCGTTTGTTCTTTGCAGCGTTTCGATGTTGGTCACTGATGGTTTGAGCTGGGAGACGGTCAGCATCGTGGTGAGGCTCGCGGTGAAACAAGCCGAAACAACTAGAATTACAACCAACCATGGTGCCAAGACTAATCGTGCCAAATTGCATTTTAGGGTTTCTCCTGCACATATGTAATGAAAAAAAAATGTGTCTGAGCATTAAACTTCCAAATTCGCTAGTTTATTTTTAAATGTCAATGATGAAAAGATACAAAGTTTGACTGAAAATTATAAAATTTGGCAACATTATTAACACTACAAAATATTTTAAATGCCATTCCAAATGTCAACACCTTTGTTAACCTTTGTACGTTCAAGTCATGATATAATACGTATTGAACATTTTGCATGTGACAATGTGTATAAGGAGCCACTCATGACCGAATAAGGGCTTACGCCCTTGGTGAACTTTCTTTCTTTCTTTCTTTTTTCAATTTTACTATTAAAAACTTGACATTTTTCTCACTTTACCCCTATTAAAAATAGATTATCTCTAAACAAGTCCTTTTCAAATCTTTATATTTTAATTTGTATTCCAATTAAAATAATAGGTTGATCCCACTACTAGTATAAGATTGGATTTTTAAAGAACCTAACCAGGCATTAAATGAGACTTACTATGGGCAAAAAATAGAAGAGTGACGGTAAACCAAAGCATAACGCCTAAGCCCTTGAGCTCTGGATTTTGGCCGTGGTGACTCTCAATAAGCCAGACAACGGAGCAAACAAAGAGGTGCATAAACAGTAGTTGCAGCCACATCGCTCTGGTGAAGGCCATCATGAACATCCATCTTTCTTTCACTTTGTTTGGTTCCACAGTGACCACCATTTGAATTGCAGAGCTGACATATGGTTGCGTGAAATCCACGTACTGAAGCCTGTCTGCATATACTACTATATCACCAATTGCTGCATCAAAGCCCTGTTTTGAAGCAGCAACAACAACAACAACAATTATATGAACATCTTTATTACTCCAAAATCAAATTTTCCAAGGACATAGTTGAAATTAGTGATCCCCCCTTTTTCTCTCTCCGAACATGTTTTTGTACCTTGTTATTTACTTGCTGCAGCATTTGATCATATGTACCATTGTAGGGGACTAACACGTAGTTCAAATGATAAGGAAGACGCTTGAGCGTGGCGTCAAACACATCAATCGAAAACCCCCCCGAGACGACGGTTTCATTCCTTTCTTGATCGTAGCTCAGTGTCACGAATTGATGGAAAGCACCATTCGCTGGAATCCCTATCCTCATCGGTTTCTCCTCGTCAGACAAAGTCCAACCCCTTGGAACTGTTTGCAGCCCACCTGGCCAGTATATTGGACCCGTCAAGTAAGCTTCTTTCGCTTTAGTCCCGTCTTTTTCGACCAAATTCTCCGAGAAACCATTATCCACAGACCACAACGCGATCTCTCTGTAGCTTTTCCCGATCATATTAATGATTTTAAAGGTAGGTGATTGTGCTAGCATTCCGTCCTTGAACTTTATCACCCCACCAAGGCCTCTGAAATCTATCGACAAAAGCTTTTCAGATAAATTTTTTGCTGTAATGACTTGTCCTTCTAATTCACCTACGGCTTTAGCAATGGCGGTAACTGCATCGTAAGCTCGGAGTGCGAAGATACTGGGACTCGAATTCTCTT
>JAFMPE010175262.1:0-18735 GCA_024759925.1 Ficus religiosa
GGGGGGGTAACGAGAGGGAGGGAGAGAGGGGGAAGGCATCGGGCTATGGGGTGGGGAGCGCGACGGCATTGGAGGAGATGGTGGAGAAGGATGGAGCGAAAGGGAGGGGGAGAGAGGGGGGGTGGGTCGTGGTATGGGGTGGTTAGCGGAGATGGTGGAGAGGGATGGAGCGAGAAGGAGGGGGAGGGAGAGAGAGAGAGAGAGGGGTATTTTATTTATTTATTATTGTTAGCATTAAAATATCAAAAAACAACAAATAAAAAAAAAAGGAGAAAGCAAAAAAGATAAAATGAAAAAAAGAAAATGAATAATTTAAAGGAAAAATTATTTAAATCTCAAAGTAAAACAACTAACAAATCTCAAAAAAATTTTTATGGACTATAGTCATAATTACTCTACACATAGGAATCAAATTATGTTTTTCTAATACATAATACAATTCTAATAAATTACATTTCTCTAGTTAAACCAGATTAGGATTGTAATTATTATGTTTTTTTATTAACTTTTAGTGACCAACTAGCTCATTCTTGTTGTTGTATTTTATAGTTATGTAAGAAATTTTGCAAAAGCTTTTGATGTATGTTGTTTGATGTGTGTTATTAATTGAGTTTATTTTAATTTTTCATTTTCCTGATCTGAAACCTACAATGGAATGTTAAAAAAAATGTTAAAATTTTAAATCAAATTTTTAACATCCAAACAGGGCCCTAACACTTTTTAAACTTTTCAACTCAAACTTTTTTACCAAACATTCAACTCAAGTTAGACTTTTCAACTCAAACTTTTTACCAAACACTCAACGTTTAAACTCAACTTAACTCAACTCAAACTCAACTTAAATATCCTAACTCAAACTCATTCACCAAACACCCCCTTAGTTAGTGAATTTACTAAACTTGTGCTGTAAATTTTTTATATTAAATAGTCTGGTGATACTTATGTAGAGGAAACAAATGTTAGTAAAACGATAACATAAAAGGGATAGATAAGTTAATTTGTTTATTCACACAAAATATTAGGAAATCCGCTTTTAAAATTCATTGATCCACACAAAATATAAAAAATTGATATCAGAATTCGTTGATTCACCAAGAATACCTAAAATTAGAAAGAAAAGAGCAAACACTGAAAATTTCATTAATCAACTGCTAATTTTCATACAAAATGTGTCTTTAATTAAAAGCCATAATACAACTAAACAAAAATGACCAAATCTAATTTAAAAAATAATAAAAGTAAAAACTTTCCAAAATGCAAAGTATTTTATAGAAAACACCCACAAGAGTGGATGGGTTGGCAATAATGGGTGCCTTTGTTAGGCTTCTCCCCTTTGTCCACCTGGGTTCGGTTCTCATTTGTCTCCTCTTAGGCCTCGCTCTAGCTTTGGCTGTTGAAGCATGGTTTGGTGACAACATGGTAGACCCCAGATGACCAACTAAAAGAAACTAATATAAAAAATCTGTTTCCTTGCCATGCCTAGGGAAATGGGGTTCCTGTCTGTTGGATTGAAAACCTAGAAATGACAGGGTCACCTCCATATCCTTTTTCTATTCACCAAAAAAGTACTTTACAGAAAGCAAAACTAAAAACTTGACTCAAGGAATAATGAAATGTAATAAGAATTAGAATTCGAAATTACTAGGTCTACTTATAATGGAAATTACCAAAGAGAAAAAAAAAAAAAAGAAAAAAAGAAAAGGAAAAACACGCTTTTGAAGGTCTAAATGATGAAATTTGGCCATAAAATAACATAAGTCATGGCAAAGTGATGAATTTTGCTCGTTGGCCCGTTTCCATCTAAAAACACTATTTTTTCATCTAAATCTAGCAACATCAGCAAACCCAATGAAAATCGGAAAATTGTCTTATTTGGCACCGGGGTGGTCTCAACGTGCCATAAAGGCCTACTCTTGCTACATGACATAAAATACCAATTCTAACCCAAATTTTTCAATACCAACTCATTGATATTAAATTGTTATCTTTTTATATTGTCCACTGTTATCTTTTTATTAGTAAATATAACTAATTGATGTGACTATCTTTTAAACCCTCAATAATTAAAAAAAGATTACAACTCATATAACATATATAGTGGTACTCAACTATTGAGATTAAAATTAGTGTACTAGTATTTTTCTTTTTAATTTTGTGAACTTAGTTGCAGTATATATTTTTATCATACGATATAATACACGAAGAGAAAATTGTAGTATATTATTAGGGTATACAGTATTGATGTCCCCAAATTTGTCACTTTTTGAAACTTTATCCTCTGAACTTGCTAAATTATTTCAATTAATGTACTCTGTATGTATTAATTTTCTATTGAATTAGTCATGAAAAGCCCACTTACACCTAATGTGAAAATGGGAAACCCCACTTTCGACCAAAAATTTTTAAATATAATAAAATCCTAATGCAAAACATCAACTTTCAAATATCCAATTTAATGTAAAATTAACTAAAATGGGCAACAATTTAGCAAGCCAGGAGGGCAAATTGCCCAAAGTAAAAGTCTCAGGGTAAGTTTTGATAGGGTAACAAGTTTGGGGGTATCAGCGCTAAGTACCATATATTATTACTGAAACTTTTTTTTTTTTTTTTTTTTTGAACTTGGGGGTTGGGAATTGAAACTCTTCACCTTCTAATGGAGTCATGTGTGGAATTATAGCTAAACTAGTCTACAACCACTATTGTTATTTTGTATATTTGTTACTATGCATATAGAGAAAAGGCATTTAATTACAGTTGCAGACATATTGTGGTCATAATTTTACATATTAATCCACCATAAAATGTAGAGTTCAAAATTTTCACACTAAGGGGACGTTTGGAGTGTACACTCCAATTAAAGTTTTGGAAATATATTGATTGGAAATGAGTGAATGTTTGGAGTTGTGCATTTAGTTAAAAATAAATCGTAATAGTTAATTAAAAAGTAATAAAAACTTGAAATGTATATGGCAAAAAATAACAATATGGTTCTTATTTCGTTTCTCTCTTCATTATATGAAATTAAAAATTATCTCATTTCGATCTGAAGGAAGAAAAATTAGGACTTTAAAGTCGAGTTTTTAAGAGAGATTTGAAGATATAAATAATAAAATTCGTTTTTTTTTTTTTTTGAGAAAAAGATTTTAAAAAAAAATTTTTTTGAAAAATTTCTACTAGATTTGTCACTTTAAATAGATTCTAAATTAAAAAAAAAAAAAACCCATACAATTTTACTTATTAGCAGAATATGTTACCATATAATGATAAAAAAGTAATTTGCCAAAATGGTCCCTGAACTATTTAAAAGGTGACGATTTTGGTCAATTTTTTTTTTTAAATTTTGACCAAGAATGCCCTAAACTCTCTAAATATTGGCAATCTTACTTTTTTCCATCCAAATCCATTAAGTTTCTAATGGAATGAGTCATGTGCAATGCATGTGATCTAATTTGACAGGATATTTATGTAACGACCCATGCCTCCCTTTGGAATAAAATTGTCCACTTTGGGCCTTGTGCCCTCACGGTTTTGTTCTTGAGCTCATCCCAAAATGCCTCATACCATTAAAAAGTAGTCTCTTTACTTATAAACCATCACATATATCCATCCATAAGAAATGTAGGACTGCACATCTTACCCATTCCTTGTAGGAACTGATGACTATCATAATCACCCTTTCAAGACCCAACGTCTTTGTTAGCCACACTTCCGATTGGGTATTGGCTCTAATACCATTTGTAACGACCCCATGCCTCTCTTTAGTATGATATTATTCGCTATAGGCCTCGTGCCCATGCGGTTTTGCTCTTGGACTCACCGCAAAAGGTCTTATACCATAAAGATGTGGTCTCTTTCTTTATCAACTATCACATATATCAATCCTCAAGTGATGTGTGATTGCACAACTTACCCATTTCCTTCTCGGGACTAATGACTGTCACAATCACCTCTCCTATTGGGGCCCAACGTCCTCGTTGGCCACACTTACGGTTGGGTATAGGCTCTAATACCATTTGTTATGACCTACGTCTCCCTTTGGTATGATGTTGTCTGCTTTGGGCCTCGTACCCGCACGGTTTCACCCCAAAAGGCCTCATTTCATTAAGATGTGGTCTCTTTACTTATGAGCCATGAATCATTACATATGTCAATTTCCAAGCGATGTGAGACTGTAGAGCTTACCTTTTCTTTCTAGGGATTGATGACTGTCACAATTTAGTCATTTAACAATAAATTTAATTTAATAAAAATAAAAAACCAATAAACGAAAAAATAAAAATAAAACCCTATCCCCCCCACATAGACACCAAAACCCCCAATTCCATCTCTGATGTGCCACCTCTACTGACTCATTTCTCCATTGTATCGACTTCGACGACGATGAGCCATCAACAACAGCCCTCTGATCCCTCCTACACCGACACCAAAACCCCCAATTTCGATCCCTCCCCCACCATCAACAACCCCCACATTCCTTCGACTATGCCCCTTACCCTAAGCTCCAATATGACAATGTCGCTCATCCCCCTCACACCGACACTTGTACCTCTGTCTTCATCTTTTGCAATCCCCAATTGCCACCAGAACTATCCTCCACCCCTCCCCCTCCTCCTCTTCCGGCAACACACTCCGAAGCTTCGGCTCCGATCACCTACGATGCCGCTTCCTCATTGCCTAGGAGTCCAACCCCTACGCCACATCTCCCGTGCCGCCTCTGCCTTCCTCTGCTAAGAGTGGGATCACCTAATCATCTTTTACGCCTTCTATTGACCGTCTTCTAGTGTAGGATTTGAGAATCGGTTTCTCTAGGGTTTTCGTTTAAAGAAAAGGGACTGAAAATTTGTTTGTGTTTTTCTGGTTTTGTGAACAGATTAGATTGACTCGGTGAAGGATGTTCTCCGACTAAATCTCCTCTGAATGGCTTCTAGGTTGTTTTTTTTTTAATCAGTTTTTATTTTTTATTTTTTATTTTTTTAAATTAAATTTATTGTTAGATGACTAAAATAACTTCTCAAATTAGATCACATGCATTGCACATTACTCATTCGGTTATAAATTTAACGGTTTTAGACGGAAAATACTAAGATTGCCAATATTTAGAGAGTTTAATGTCTTCTCGGCTGAAATAAAAAAAAATGGATCAAATTGTTATATTTTAAATAGTTTAAAGATCATTTTGGCCAATTATTCATAGTAAAAATTGTCTGTCAAAATAGTTTTTGTTCTCTCTCTCTCTTTCTTTGAAATTTTTTTTTTCTCCTTAACCACATATTCAAATATCTAAAGTGAACTCAAACTTTAAAAATTCATAACTTTATTATTTCAACTCCAAATGAGATGATTCTTTTTAAATTGTATATAATTTTCAAAGAAACACAACAATATTCATATTGATATTTTTGTCCAAACATATTTCAATTTTTATAAATCTTTCATTCCAAAAAACTTTTTTCAACCAAACACATATATCCAAAACTCGTGTCAACTCCAATATTAATATCTCCAAAACTCCGTCTCCAATATCCCCCTCAAATGGGCAGCACCCTTTGTTTAATAAACATGACAAAGAAACCGTTGGGCAGAGCTTTTATTTTTATTTTTAGTTAGTAGAAAAAGAGAAGTAAAAGTTGTGGCTTTAAGGAACACATTTTCAATAGTGTTTTTTTATATCAAAATGATTTTAAAGTTTTCTAATAAGTAATAACAATGTCAAAGCAAAGATTATAATGTCAAACTTAAAGTCTTATACATGTTTTAAAGTCTATTCAGAGAAGTTTTTTTTTTTTTGTTTTTGTTTTTTTTTTTAAGAAGCTCTTCTGTAAACTAAAAGCTTTTCTAATAAATCATACAAACACTTCCAGAAGTAGTTGCTGGACTTATGAAGCTAAAGTAATTTCTAAAAAGCTATGTCGAACAGGTCCAAAATGACTATGATTAATTGGATTTTTTGTTGACATTTAGCCTCAAAATTTCATAGAATTAAATTAATGGATATTAATACATAATGTAATATAGGCACAGTCTCGTTTCAGGTACTAGATGAGTAACGACAACGAGCTGGCAAGGGAGTTGCGTTAGCAATAGGATAGCCGTTAGATGCTTGGGATTGTTGTCGACAAAATTCTGAATGAAAAGGCAAAATTCTGGCAAAGTCCAAGGCCCTCTTACACCACAGCATAGATCCCACTACTACACGAACCCTTCTCCGTTGAGCTTGCCTCTGTGCTCGTAGATCCCTAAGAAGAGAGCCCTCTTCTCATCGAGATCGTTCTGAGGCCAACAACGCCTTAGATCGTTGCCGTCGCATTGTTATTTTAGAGAGAAAGGGATGGAAAAATTTTACATATCTTATTTATTTTTTAAAGGCTTTTTTTTAAAAAAATTTTTAATTTTCTTTTATTTTCTTCATGTTAGTATTATAAATTTAATAAATTCGATGTTTCAGCTTAAAAAAAAAAAAATTGTGACCAACAAGTCACAAATGTAATAATTTAGAGACCAATCAGACAACTAAATTAATCCATTAACGGATTCCATTAAAAAATGAATCTCTCGGTATTATTTTAAGAATTCAGGGTTATTTCAGTATTAAAAAATGGATCAAAATGTGACAAACTTAATTATTTAGTAACCAGTTAAGTAAATAGTTATATGTACATATAATATGACATATGACTTCTATCTTTTGACTTTTGAATAAAGTTCTTACCAAAATTTCTCCCACCAACCCGCTGAGCGAAGCATTACAATTTTATGAGAGAAGCAATGAAGGAAGTTGGTGGCCGAAGTTGGTGGGAGGGGGGAAGGATTGATGGTGGGCCACTCAAACTATAGTAGGAGTGATCATATTTCTTTTTTAGTTTGATCCTTTATAATTTTCCAATGATCCTCTTCGTTTATGTTATATACGCATATGCCAATATATATATATATATTGAAATGTGTTTATATACAGTAGGAGGGATGGAAAATACCCAAAAAAAAAAAAATCTTCAAAAAAGAAAAAGGAAAAAAAAATGTAAAGCAATAATGGGAAAAATGAAAATTTCTTTTGTAGTGTTTAACGGAAGCGAAAAAAAAAAAATACATTGTTTTGTGGATTAAAGGCAACGCAAAACTCCATATTGTTCATACTTTTTGTTTTTTTTGTTTTTTTTTTTGTTTTTTTTGTTTTTGTTTTGTTTTGTTTTGTTTTTTGTTTTTTTTTTTTTTGTTTTGTTTTTTCTTGAGACCATATTGTTTATAGTTTACTACCGCAAAAATCCTTGCTATTTGCTGTGAGAGTAGGTGAGATGGGGACACATCTTCGTACTTTAAAGATTAAGGGATGTTTATTATACATGCGTACACGTTGATCATGGCTGCCATTAATTTTCTACAGGAATATATATTATTATTATTGAGGAATTATCTTCTTTTTTTTTTTTTTTCCTAATACACACGGTTTACTTGTTCTGTTTTTTTTTTTTTTTCCTTGTCTTTTTTTGGGATAGGGGAAAAGTTTTACTTCTGTCATTTCAAGCTTTTTCTTTATGGTTTTGCATATCATTATGAAACACATTGATAAATTGTATTTTATGCAAGAACTAATACAAGCATTAAGTGGTTGAAGACGTGTCTAAGCATCCGTTTGGTTTGTCAACTCGAACCTAAAATTTTCATCTCAGTTTTTATCTTTTTCCCAAAATTTTTTTTTGTCTTTTCTGAAAAAATCAACAAAAATTACTATTAAAACTTAAAATTTCCAACTCAAACTGGTGAACCAAACGGACCCTAATTGTAATTTCAACCATCAGAAGATGTAGAATTTGAATTCCCCCCACTTTTAAGGGGTTTTTTTTTTTTTTTTAATCATCATGTGAAGTTGGTATTCAAAAGTTAAAATTAGATTGAACAATCTCATCTCCTTTCCGCATTGACTTTCAATCCTAATGTTAGTATTAAATAATTATTTTACTCCTAATATATTAGATTAAAAATACAAAAAAAAAAATCACAACCTACATTTACATTCTATTCTTTACTATTGCTGTAACTACCCTATTATTAATACCTTCATATAAACCAATCCTAAATAATAATATAACTTATATTTTTGTGGAATAAAATAATATATTTCAATATCTAGCACTTTATTTTTAATGTTACGTAATTTATACAATTTTTAATCATTTTAAAAATTTTTAAAAAATATTTTCATAGCATATATTATTATGTTGTTGTCTTACTATTATAACAATTATTAGAAATTCGATCAACATAAACATAATTATAAGTATACATGCAATTTACCTTTTTAAATTGAAAAGACAAAATTTACTCTAGGGTTTATGAATATATTTATAATAGTCTATTTCAATTTTGAGTATAAATAAACATATGAATTAATTGATGGTGATTTATTTTTTTAAAAAAGATGATAATGATTCTAATTCCCAATCTTATAACTTAAGTAAGCTAGTCTTATTTGGACTCAGAATCCTGACTCTGACTTCTATTCACTTTGATTATGCACAAAAATAAGGTTTACACTCCATTTGGTAAGAGGAGGAAAGAAAAGGGGAGAGAGAGAACTCAAATAGAGATTAATGCATATGATCATCCTCTGCATTTCAAGTTTTCTAACTATTCTGACGTCCTTGTATATTATAAAATTTCAAAGAAAAATGTCATATTTTATATTTTAGCCAAACAATTATCAGCCTAAATGGTAAAAAATGAACAAATTCTCCATAACAGCCACCCTAGAGCTCCACAACGCTCCATCCCCGTTGTCAGCACCTCGGCCACCCCAAGCCGTCACCATTGTTGGACCTTGCTCCTTGCTCGCCCCTATCCGAGCCTCTTGCATCTTTGTTGTCGGAACCTCGCTATCCCCAGCCTCTCGTTGCACCCCTCGGCTTTGCCACACCCTTATTGTTGTCGACCTCTCATTTTGTTTCCTTAGATTAACCATCAAATGAACCAAATCCCTATAGTGTTTCTTTCCTCTTATTTTTTACTTCTCAAACATCACATTAGAGTTTGAATCTCCATCTCACTTTAACAAATAAAAATAACAAAAATAATAATAAACTCCAACTTGATGGACAAATGTTTAGGAGTTAGCATGCAAAATTGTAGAGACCGTAAGTTACGTCAGTCCATTTTTAATTTTTTTAAGATTACTTTTTACCTGAATTAAGGGTTCGTTTGGTGAATGAGTTTGAGTTGAAAAAGTACAGTTTGAGTTAAAAATTTTTGTTGCAAAAACTTTTTTAGAAAAAGATAAAAACTGAGATGAAAAAATGCAGTTTGAGTTGAAACCCCAAACGAGGCCTAAAAAATAACATTGTTTTGATAGGATATGAACAAAAATACCATACTAACTAATAAAATCGTGTTATCTGTATGATATTATAAATTTAATAAAAGTGCAATATTGTTAAGAATAGGTAGAATACATATATACGGGAACTCTTCTATATGACACGCTTACGAATGGCACTATTGCAACTTTTTTATGTGTTATAATAACAACTAGTTGATTCTAATGTAACATTGTTAGTGACACTTGTCCTTTCTATTAAAGTTTAAATAGTCCATGTTTAAGATTCAAAATAAAAATTACATATAAATCAACTAGTAGTTACAAAGATCCAAAATAAAATGTTAGGAAAGAGAGCTTTCTTATAGATATTTATAAGTACATAGATATAGGGGGCATCTATTGACATCATTCATTCTACTTTTCCCACCCCTTTTTAACTCATCCATGAATTAAATTTAAAATATCAATTGCTAGTTGTTATACCCCTTTTAATATTCCAAAAAAGTCCCTCTATACAGTATTGTTGTAATTTTAATCCTTTTCTCTACCCACCCATCAATAATAACCCTCTATTTATTAAACAATCTTTTTTAAAATCAACTTAGTTGCTTTTCTTCTTCTTCTTCCTCTTTTCTTTTTTCCCTGAGAAATCTTATTGGAGGTCCCAAACAGTGATCAGTATGTATGGCCAGCCATTAATGTGTGTACATATATACACACCCGTAATTTGATATGAAGCAGGAAGTTTTGGGTAACAACCCACAAACCCCTTCAACGCTTTGATTAGAAAAAGCAAGGAACAACCCAAGGGAGGAAAATGATGACTGGGGTTGGACCTATTGACTGTCGGGTACCCACTGTGAATGGGGAAGAAACCAAGCCGAAGAGAAATGAGATCATAAAATTTTCTTTTGATTAAATTAACACTTTAGAGAAATTAATGTCCTCTGGATACAAAATTTTCTAAGAAGAAAAGTAGCCAAATTGATTAAAAAATTATTTAGAAAAATAGAGGTTATTTGTTGGTTAGTGGGTTAAAAAAAAAAAAAAGATAAAAATTAGAACTTTATTATAGAGACTTTTTTGGAATATTAATAAAGGTGCGTTGGGATTATTTTCTTTGCCTACAATCCCAAATAATGAATTCTAAGTTTACTCTCAAGGAAAAGGAATTTGCAAATGAAATTCTAATGGAATTCTTTATTTCTCAAAAGTTTGAAGTATAATCACTAGGTTTCTCTCTCTAAAAATTCTCAGAGTTTCTCTCTCTACAATTCTCTCTTCAAATCTCAAAAAGTGAAGTACTTGGATTCTAGAATTCAATTCCTATTTATAGGATTCTGTGAGTTTTTATGCCAGCTTGGCATCTTTACTCTAAATCTTTTTTTTTCCCAAGTCTGTTTATCATTACGCATTTCTCCAGTCTGAGCCTTGATTGAACTCTGCTTTCCATCAGACCGTACTCACTTATCAAAATGACATCGTTTTAAGTTCTTCTTAAGAAGCGCGCTATTTCATTCTTCAATACGATATCGTTTTATAATGACATATTTTCTCCCCCACATCAGCCCTCCTTTTCTTATAAATTCGAAATGTTCAATTTTCATTCAAATTGGTGAGAAAAACATTTCATTACCTCAGTCATCTTCATTCTCTGTTCATCTTCCTTAACTTCTTCTTTTTTATTTATGGCTTCTAAAAAACCCATTTCCTCTTACTTTGATGACATTCGTCGATCCTGCAAAATCCCTTAAGATATCACATTATCTTCCATTCCTAACAATGCAAGCATCTTTTCTGGTGAAAATATTGAATCTGGGAGTGCCGTTGTCACTTTAGATCACATTCAGTCTCTTAAATTTCCCTTGCATCCTTTTATCCTTGAATTCCTTTGAATTACTCAGCTTCCTCCTTTTCAAATCGCCCCTTCTTCTTTTTGTTTAGTAGCTGGGTATGTCTATGCTAATGAAAATTTGGGTTATTCTTTTACCCTCTCCGACATTTTTTCCTACTTTACTTTTGATCCTTTTGGTCAATTTTTCTATAAATTATCTCCCAAAATGGGTATGCTAATTTCATGGTTCATAACGATCCTTTATGGGACAGATATCTTGTACTGGTGAAAGTTAATTGGAAATCTGAACCACATCCTCAAATATCCACTTGCTTAAAATCTTTTGATGATGATCGAGCATTTAAAATTGCACACATTTCGCCAGATCGTAGGCAATATCTTCTTTCCTGGCTCATTCCAATAATCTTCATTTTGATAAAGTTTTTTCTTCTTCTGCATATTCTCCTTGCACCAAGCCTGGAATTGACAAACTCTACCGCCAAGCTCTGAAGCTTCACTCTGACGAGCCTTGCTATGCCAGGCGCAAGATTGGCGGTTATAGATTGTTCATGACAGAGGATGATCAGGTGGAATCAAAAAGCACTCGTTCTCATTCTGAATTAGATTGTCTTGGTTCTTCTACGAAGAAACAGCGTCGCAACGAATCCCATGATTATCCTACTTATCACCCTCCTTTTGAGCATGTTGATCAATTTGAATGGAGACGTGTCTCGTAATCCTCCTATTGGCAGGACCATTATGTAGGCACTCGACACTCTTAAAGATATTCATTGGCAATTCCAATACTCCCTGCAAGATTTGGAAAGAATGGGTAATGCTGTGGGTATTTTGTACAAAGAAGCCCATCATGATGCTCCACGTCAACTTCAACCTGCCATTCAGGAACGAGATAAATTCAAGTTTTTGTATGACAAGGCTTTTCGAGATAAATTCTCAAAAGGTGATGTACTTAAATTCTAGAATTCAACTCCTATATATAGACTTGGGTGAGTTTTTATGTCAACTCAGCATCTTTAATCTGAATCTCTCTTTTTTCTCAGTTTGCTTATCATTCCGTATTTCTCTAGTCTAAGCTTTAATTGAACTCTACTTTCCATCAGACCGTACTTACTCATCAAAATGACATCGTTTTTAAGTTCTTCTTAAAAAGCGCGTCATTTCATTCTTCAATACGATGTCGTTTTATAATGAAATATTTTATCCTCCATAAGGTGTAAAAAGTAATAATTGATATCTAAAATTCAATTGAAGATTAATTTGAAAAAGGGTGGAAAAAAAGAATGAGGGATGCCAGAAGATGCTCCATATATTTAGTTTGCTGAGATACATAAGAAATAATTTGAAACGTCAAAGTTTTAACCTAATTATAGGATGTTGTAGAACGGGAGACTGTTGCAAACTTCTTTATAATATCACGTACTATGTTATTAAACTAAACATTTGCAATAAAATAATTTTAAAATAATAACTTAGAAAAATTCTTGCATTCTAAAATGAGGTATTTCTGCCGCAGCTTTGCCTCTTTTTGGCTTTTGCACGTGTCGGAAAGCCATTCTGAAATTGTGAGGTTAGTTTGGTATTTTCATGTCTGGCACTCTGAATCAGCTAGTTGTTTTTACCTCTTATTGTCGTTCTACTTCTATATATACATACTTCCCCCAAGTATGTTGGCTGTGCTTTTTGGTCATAATAAATAATATTTTATATTTAGTCATTTGTTCAGGCTTTCTTAGATCTAAGGATATGGATAAGTTGATCTGTTATACATAAATGTATATTTATCTCTCTATGTGTGTATATATATGCACATATCCTCTTTAAATGTTCCTTTTAAGATCTCATAAGTTTGGAGCACTGTTTTGGGCCTCAATCACTACAGTCAATCATGAGTAGTACTGAATCTTCAACCAGGTTCTCCATTTCTAGCAATTATCTCGCTTAATAAACCAAACCTTTGGATTTCATTGTGTGTGTACTAGATTTGTTACTTGTAGAGAGATATATATTTCGTCAAAATTATATTACCATATGTTGTTGCAAATTGACTAGAAATTTCCTTGAAATTAGCTCAACTGCTGCTACTTTATTACTATTCGGCTTTTGTGTTCGCATTCTGTGCAAAACCTTTCCCAGATATCTTTTCGTGTATGATATTTAATTATCATTATTTTTTTCCCTAATTCCGGTTTAATAGGAGACCTAGCTAATCTTATGTTTGGTAGAAGTGAAAAGTGGGAGGGGAAAAAAAAAAAAAAAAAAAGGCAGAGGGATTTTTTGAAAGGAAAATAGGGTTTTAGGTCATTTGATCAGAGAGAAAAATAAAGAGAAAAAAATGATTTATGAGTCCCGGATCCCATTAGTTTTTATCTTTTCAAAAGTGGAAATGTTTTGATAGGAAAAACTGATTTAACTCGTATGAATACTTGAATTACCTTTTTATCCTTATCTTTAAACTAAATTAATATTAAACAATTGACAAAATTTTCATTAAATTTATCACATTTTTTTTTCTTTTCATATCATACCAAGCAAGATAAAAAATTAAAATTAAAATTTCTTTTCTTCCGTTCATAAATTATTTTCTCTTTTTTTTCTTTCCTTTCTCTTTTCTTTTTCTCGAAGTGTAAAATGTTGTTGGTTGCTTCAGACCTAAATATTGTCGGTCGTTTCAGTGAAGTACACCGGCATCACATGCGTTCTTTTTTATGTCATTTATTGGAGGACAATTTTGGGAAGGTATATATATTACGAAAATATAAATATATATTTGTTGCTATTAAGCATCGGATCCTATCAATTTGATTCACTCCATTTCAATTTGGTTATATTAGATAAAAAGTAAACTTTAAAAAAAATAATTACAAAATTGAGATTTTAAGAGTGTACCAATATATTTTTTAGCGTCACGAGATTTATTCTCCTTAAATGATATATGGAAGAGCAAAAATTATGAATGTTGATATAATCTATCGATAATTTTACATTTGTGATTCAACTATAAGAGGTAGGACTCAAATTCGTCATCTCTAAATTTGGGAATTAAAAAATAATAATAATAAAGCATCAGCAAAAACTACCCGAGGAGTATGACTTGGACCACTAACATGCCTTGGACAGTTCAGCAAAACAAAAAATGATGTGGGCAATTAGGATGCGAATATCCCAGTGACTTTTGAGACCATGTATATAAATATAAATATATTTTATAGCTGAGATCTAACTGGAGCACTGTCGGTGATGACAGGATCTTCAATACCACCAAATTATATTCCAAAAAATAAAATAAATAAAACAGCTTGTTATGCTTGGCTTCATTCATGAATGTGGAAATCAAAATGGAACCCAACTAATTCACATCTGAAATTTGAGATCTCCAATTATTCTATTTCATAAGTTAGAGAAATCTGTCTCATGTGGGATTTTAAATAATAAAATCGAAATTGGATTCAAGGAGTGGTTGCAAATATAGTTTAACCATAATTTTATACTTGACCCCATCATAACATCTAGAATTTGAATTTTCCTACTCTCAGATTATAAATAAAAAAAAAAAAACACTCAAGAATACTAATTTTTTTTTTCTTTTAAGCCTCAGGATTAAGTGATATATATATATATATATATATTGTTCATGAATAAAAATGCCAAGATTTATGTAGTTGCATAAAAGAAAAATGAAAATTAAATTTGACAAGCAAAATCTAGTTGTTGTAGTTTTTTTATTTTTTTTTATTTTTTTGGGTTTGATAAGAGACAAGCAAAATCTAGTTAGGAAAAGAAAATGCAACCGTCAAAATGAGATACGCTAGACTCCTTTAAATGCTTATGTTTTAGACAAGCAAAAAGAAAAGGAAAAAAAAAAAATTTCACTAAATTTTATCGAAACATGATTGCAAGTATAGTACTCTAACTATTATTTCATACAGAATTACATTATTACATGTAGATTTCGAATATTCACATTGTTAAATTAAAAAAAAAAATTATTTTATACACCAAATTTCATATTTTTGTAGTTATGCTAACTTATATCATGTAGGAAAGGCATGATATTCTTAAAGGAAAAAAAAATCAGAATAAGATACTTTACGATTATAAAATTTCAAAATTTTTATTCTTTAATTATGATATAAGTGTTAAATAATCCAAGATCCAAAATTATACCTCCCGAATACAAAAGTTCTCCAAATATTTTCCAACATTCTGAACATAAGCGCACAGCCAAAGTGTCGGTAGGTGAGATGCAGAACCCTTTCACCCTCTTTTAATTTAGTTAGACTTATTTTTACGAAAACCCCTGAACTTTTCAAATTTGGTTAGTTCCTGAACTAAATTTTCTGGTAATTAACCCCTTCTACTTAGAAATCCTTGCATGAGAGGTCCTTTTCTCCCTTAATTTGTTATTATTATATTTTGGAATTTAAATATGTGTGTATATATATATACGTGTGTGTTTTATATTATGAATCTATACAAAAAGTGATTGCAAACTTAATGTAATAGTGATTATATATATAGTTGTATTAAAGAGTGTAGAGTTTGAATCCCAATCTAAGTCGAAAAAAAATAAAAAAAAAATATTTTATTTATTATGGATCTCATAAAATATATACTCAGATATTTAACATATTTATATTCTGATTTAGTCAATGTTCAATTTTAATTATTAAAAAAATATATGTGGTTACATGTATAATTTAACTATAATATGATATTTGACTTTCCTAAAAGTAGTAGAGTTTGAATCACCCAACTCTCAAATTCAAGAAAACAAAAAAAAGTTTGGAAAAAATGAAAATGAAAATAAAAGGAAAATATTTTAAAATTCAAAATTTTATTTACTGATTTATTTTTCTTTTTTCTTTTTTTAAATTTTCCTTTTATAGCATGAAATCAGTTAATATTTAGCTTTGACGGTAATATGACATAAATTTGTTATCATACTTGTAATATGTGAACATATTTGATGAGTTTCAAAACGAATGGTTAATTTTGTGCACAAATCTAGACATGATTCATTTATAAAATTGTTGCTTACTTATTTTTTTTTTTTGGTTGAATCTGTAGGGCAAAAAAGACCAGATTCGGTGAAATACTTTTTTGTTTGTTTGTTTGTTTTTGTTTTTTGTTTTTTTTTTTTTTTGTTTTTTTTTTTTTTTGTGAGGAAGTGAGTGTGAGAAGGAATTACAGATCACCGCGAGCGGACGCACGCGCTCCTGGCTCCACTCTGTGGCAGGTAGGTGGCAAGTATCAGCTAGTGGGCCACCCACCGGCAGCCACGTGGAATTTGAATTCCAAAAGTCGCAGGCCACTAGACATTGAGACCAACCACGGTTCCTTTCGTTAACTTTTGTGGTCAACAAAGTAGTAAAGATACAAAACAGGTATACATGTCTAATTGAACATGCATTTAGTATTATGGTTTAGATTATAAAATTTAGGTTTCATTTGATTATAAATTTATTGAGATATTTGAATTATTTCAGTAAAAAAAGAGTAAAAATTTAAAATATGTTCAGAAAAAAGATCAATATGAAGTTTATTTTGTTCATTTCGAAATTCTATAATTTTAAAAAAAATCATTTCATTTGGACTTGTCTATATAAAGTTATGAACTTTTAAAATTTGATTTACAAAACTGTATAAATAGTAAAGTTGAGAGAAAAAGACAAAATTGGATTGTGATTTTAAGGTTTGGTTTGTGCGTCCAAACATCCTCTAAGTTTTGCAAATGTTTTAAATGAAAAAAAGTAAGCTTGCGTTTGGTATACGGGTTTGAAATGAACTTTTTAAGTTGAAATTGATTGATTTTTTAAAAATTAATTATAATTTTTATTTATTTTTTAGAAAATGACCAAATAGAGGGAATTGAATATATATATATATATTTATAATTTGCGCTTCAAATCAAGGGATACGTTTTAAATGATTTGACAATCTACAATGTACTCTGCAAAATCTTGAAAATAAAAAGAAAATCCACTATTTGTTTTAATAATAAAGAAAATCCATCATTGAGCTAAAACTCAAGGGGCCTTTCTGTAATTTTATTTTGAAAATCGAAAGAACAAAAACAAGTAGTTGAAGTGTAGCTGAATTTCAAGCAAATGTAGCTTTAAATTGACTTTGAAAAGTTTTAAATTGACAAATTTTATGACGTGAACCACAAATAGGTTCAATAGGAAAGGAAAATGAACTGCAATTATAGAATTTAAATCTGGTAGTGCATTAGATATCCTAAGAAAATTCTTTTACATACTACAATACTTATTTGGACATCATCTCCTTTAAATTATATAATTGAGATCAATAATGAAATTAAAAATACGGAAAGCCCATAACAGAATCTCCCAATAAAAATTGGGCAAAAAAAGAAAAGAAAAGAACAACCACACAAGATTTTAATGCACTAAAGATAGTTTATAACACAAGTAAGAGACCTTGTGGGTAGGTGTGGACTGGTGTACTTACACTACCAAAGTCGTCAAAACCCATTTTATATGAATTTTACCAACCAAAAGAAAAGCCCAATTTTATATGAAATTCTTTGTGGTTGGTAAATGATCTTTAGCGGGAGGTGGCTTTCATTACCTAAGTCCTCGCCAACCTCTGATTGCTACATTTTCCTACTCCCCAGCCCTAAGTCCTGTTGATAGGCAACGTTGATACATCAATATCCAAATTACAAGGTCAAATTCTCTATTAGAATAAGGAAAAATGTTTGGTTTCCGTCATTTTAGCTCAAGCATACTAAACGTGTTAGATTTATGTACCAAGATTAAAATACATCTGATGTTTTGTGATATTTTGATTTTTCAATATTTCAATAAAGGATTTTGTGTCCTATTTACATTCATATAATCGTATGAAAGTAAATAAATATATTCTTAAATGTTACTTACTAAACCTTTCTTGATACCCACTCTTGTGGAAGGGCCATTCCAATGAGGCCTAGGTCCACTCTTTACAATAGACCTTTTATCTATGAACCCAAGTCACGTTTGGAGAACATTCACAAGTCGTGGCTTGATGAATCATCGGAAGATAGATAGAACCACTTATTTACTGGTCTAGATTAATTTTCGGCTCACTTGGGAGATCACAAGGGTAATTTGATTATAAGTAAGTGGGTGGTGGAGAATCAACCCCAAGATAGTCTTTTTGTATTTTTTATTTTTTTTAATCTTTGGTGATTTTAATGAATACCCAAAAAAGAGCACACCTTTGGAGTATTGTCCATTTATGATGGCNGGGCCATTCCAATGAGGCCTAGGTCCACTCTTTACAATAGACCTTTTATCTATGAACCCAAGTCACGTTTGGAGAACTTTCACAAGTCGTGGCTTGATGGATCATCGGAAGATAGATAGAACCACTTATTTACTGGTCTAGATTAATTTTCAGCTCACTTGGGAGATCACAAGGGTAATTTGATTATAAGTAAGTGGGTGGTGGAGAATCAACCCCAAGATAGTGTTTTTTTTATTTTTTATTTTTTTTTAATCTTTGGTGATTTTAATGAATACCCAAAAAAGAGCACACCTTTGGAGTATTGTCCATTTATGATGGC
>JAFMPE010175373.1:0-18411 GCA_024759925.1 Ficus religiosa
CCCCCCCCCCCCCCAAAAAACAAAAAAAAAAAATAATTCCTTATCCCTAAACTTTAAATAGGAAGATAAAAAATTAGATGCTTATATAAAGATAACAACTCTAATGTTATCTATTGCTCACGCATACTCATCAACTAGTATTCTTAAAACATAAAACACACCTTTCTAGGAATAACACAGAATGTGCCATAAAGGTGAAGTCCATCCATGTGCAATAGTACGTCTTTGACTGAAGTCCAGCCAATAATGTAGGTAAAGTAAAGAAAGTTCCACACGGTTTCTACATGTTTTAAAAATAAAAAATAAAAAATAAAAAATAAAAAAATTAATTTTAGTCAGCACAATGGCGTTTCTTATTCACATTGCTTTTATATCGTAATAGCGGGTGGAATCGTCTCAAAACGTCTCTCTCTAGCTTTAAAAAGTGGCTGATGAGTCTCGGTATTCAACGACCATATGTCCCTATCCACTAATTACATCCATCCATGACCACATAGTTGAAGGAGAGAAAAAGAAGTCATACCGTCCTTTATGGGCTTATTCCAAAATACCCTCAACATGTTCGCCTTCCTTTCAATTCTAACTCTCTTTTTTGCCTCATCCAGAGCAACCCAGCTAGAGATCCTAAACAACTGCACCTACACCGTCTTGGCTGCCGCCAACCCCGGAGGCGGAAAGCCGCTAAAACAAGGCGAGACATGGACACTCAACAACATAACCGGCTCGGGCCGGATCTGGGGCCGGACCAAGTGCGTTTTTGGCCCGGACGGCCGCGGAAAATGCAACAGTGGCGACTGCGATGGCCGACTGAAGTGCCAAGCCAAAGGCCGAGCCCCCAACACTTTGGCCGAATACTCTCTGAACCAAACAAACAATGCTGATGTCTTCTACATCTCTGTTGTCGAAGGTTTTAACATTCCTATGGAATTCAGCCCTGCAGGGTCGTCGTCGTCTTCAAATTGCAGCCAATTTAGCATATGCGCTGCGGATGTCAACGGGTCGTGCCCGATGGAGCTGAGAGATCCTGGGGGTTGTAACAATCCCTGCACCGTGTTTCAGAACAGCCAGTTCTGCTGCACATCCAGGATGACAATCTGCGAGCCCACCACTTATTCAAATTTTTTTAGTGATATTTGCCGGGGGGGTGCTTTCACTTACCCTGCTGATGATGATCAGAGAAGCTCTTGCCCGACTGGGACTGACTACAGGGTTGTCTTCTGCCCTTCTACCAGAACCATAAACAAACCAAGTATATTTCTCTCTCTCTTGCTAGCACACACAAGTACTGATTTTGAGGTCTTAATTATAGAAAAATTAAATTAATATGGTGGTTTTAAACACTTGTTTAAATAAAATAGGTGAATTTTTTTTATTTAACAAAATGACAGTTGATTAATTATTGACGTACATATTAAATAAATAGTCAAATTTGTTTTATTTAGTAAAATGACAGTTAATCAATAATCATTGATTTTAGTCGATCAATGTTTAAAATCAATTATGAAAAATACACATAGCATTGATCAATTACTGATCAATGAATGACGGATTGAATATTTTTTAAAATGGTGATTTTTCCAAGTTTATAACATTTTGACTATTTATTAAAAACTTCTTTAAAAAAAAAAAAAAAAAGAGATCATTTTCCCACATGTAACTTAATTATAATGAATTAGAATAAGTTTAAAAAGAAGAAGAAGAAGAAGAAGCTAGAAATACATACGAGTCTTGTGGCTAACAATAGACAGGCCAGGCATAGTTCTAATGTACTGTATCTAATTGTTAAATTTCCGGACCGTATCTATAATTTTATTATCTATAATAACTTTAATAAAAAAAAGTCATTCACATGATTTTGTTATGGAAACGGATTCATAGCACGAATGAAAAGTTTCATGATATGATAAACTAAAAAGTAATTTAATAGAGGTAAAAAAAAAATTAGGATAAAGTAGCAATTTAAGTTTTATTGAATTTACAAAATTTAAATACTTGATAATTCATAAGATTCATGATAAAATTTTTCATGATTTATATTATTGTTCTTTTATTATAGGTTATATTTGAATATTCTTTTTGGCTCCAAATCTAACGATAAAATGGCAAGTTAAAAAAAAAAAAATGGAAAGTTTTCAATTCCAAATAACTTGTGTTCTTTTTGACGATCTGCCAACCCACCAGTTATTCCAACCATTTTTGTGTTATTTGCCAGGGCCCATTCAGTGGACCATCTGTCAAGAATGGATGTGCTGATGCAGCAAAATTAGAGGAGCAAGGAATGACTTCAACGAATCAAACCCCAAGTTAAATCCATGTTTGACAAGAAAGGAAAGAGGCGTACCTCTGCGTTTTCCAATGTTCAAAATCACAAAATTCAAAAGGCTACCGAAAATTAATACAACGAGCAGGGGCGAAGGGAGGTCGTGCCCAGTTGGGGACTGTATAGACCCACTGTAATTTTTCTTTTTATAATTTATCAACTTTTAAAGTTTGAATTTTTAAGAGAGATTTAGATATATAAATAATAAAAAAAAATAGTTTTGAACTGAAAAAAATATATATAATAAAAAATTTGAAAATGTGATTCGGAGACATCCTCCAAAAACGAGCCCAAATATTTCTAATGTTTTGGAATTGGAAAACTAAAGGGAAAAACGAAGGAAGAAGTGTTTTATTTCATGTTGATTAGATTGTTAAACACAAATTCAAATTGTCCATTCTAATAGAATGACCCAGATATTACAATATGGTACTATCAAATGCTACCAAAGTCTTTGAAGTAAAATTAATTAAAAAAAAGTTTATCAACGGGGCCTACGACCTCTACTTGAGCCTATATACATTCACCGCTCGAATTAGGGGTGGAGTGGGCCATATTTTTACAATTCTGCATTTCTGCTTGACTTGTAGTCCAATCTACGTCGCAAATTGCATTTCTGCTTGAGAGAATCGAAAGTGCATTCTTTATCTGACGTAGGACAAGTCCATCCGCCAGTGACAAGGACATATTATCCTTTTGGAACACAGGTTCAAATTTAAGTTTTCATATTAAATTTTATCTTTTTAAAAAATTCAATAAAAATGATAATTAATTTTTAAAAAATTAACCAATAAAAATTATATCTTCACCTTATTACATGCCAATCCAAAGCCCGTATATTACAAGAAAGTTCGTCTCAAATTCTTAAAATATTAAAACAAAAAGTGTCTTCTTCATAATTGTAGTTCTGGTTATAATTATATTGCTTTTTGTTTATTTTTTACAAGTGGAATACCAATATTAATATTGCCATACAGAATTGATCAAAGTCTATAAATTTTGCGACCTCCGGCTCAGCTTAATTAGGAAGGTTAGAATTCAGCAATCTATCATGTTAATCTTCCCTCTCTCTCTCTCAACAGCTCATCGCATGATTTTAATTTTTTTAGAGGATATGAGACGGCTCTAAGAATAAAGAAAAACACTTACTTTGGACATGAGAGTTTTGACTTAAATTCTGTAACGACCAATCTATGTACGCTGTTACATTACTGCTTAAACTAAGTATTTACTTATATTTACTTCAAATACGTTAACTCGGATACTTGAAAATTCTGAACTAATTTTTATATTACATAATAATTTATCATAAAAACTCACATACTGTAAAAATAATTTTTCATATGACTTTACATGTCATAAATTTATATATAATCTCAAAATATAAATTATAATTTTCAAAATAGTTTTTGTAGAGTAAATTATGTAGTGACATCCATAGCCCCTTCGCTTGCTCATCATCATCATCCGCAATTGTCCACCATGAACTAAGTTATAGATTGCTTACCTCCAGTATGAATATAACTAATAAGCTTACGCTCAGTATGTGCAAACATAAATCTCATATTGTTTAAAAACATGAATGACATATGTGAATGCATCATCCAATCATGGAATCTAAGACATGGTCCAATTATATTCAATTATAGATGTCTTATTTTTCATTATATACTTATTATCTTTCTTATTTTGTAGGCCCCTATGTGTATGCACCGGATGCATGCATTCCTCAAAAAGTTAGAGTTTACAAAGTCCCTAACAATTCTGAGAATAAATCTGGAACTTTAAACTAGAACATAACATAATATGACATGATCCTCCACTATCTAAAGGGAGTTTGGTACGACGTCCGAACTTATCTTGATTAGTCTTAGCCTTTAACTTAACTGAATTTGAGTATGCCTAAATCATACTCTAACTTAAAGTCTTTTTCAAAGACCAAGTCTAAGATTAACGTTCCTTGATTATGAACTTATTATAAGTCATAATATAATGGCATGACCTAAACTTGAAATCATGACATAAATATAAAGTATGCCATTTACACAACAAGCTAGTAAAAGTGTGGCAAGTATGTAAATGTGACATATTTGTGAACAAAAACATGAACATACGTGTAGTATATACGTGATTGTGGCATGTCATAATATATCATAGCAAATACGTAATTCATAACATACATATTATCACTTCATGAACGTAGGCAAAGCAATCCTAATATGGAATGTGCCTATTACATAGCTTGAAAACAATAATATTTTTTATATTGTAGGCGAAGTTTATACTTACTTTGCTCATAGCAAAACACTTTCTTCTAAGCCACAATCTAAAATTCCATTCCTAAAATTTATTTAAGTCGAGTATTAAATATATACTCTTTAGATAAGATTAATCGTAAATTCCCTTTCAAAAATGAATTTTAGACTTAATCTACATAAGCTATGGATATGAGACTATGATCTATTTCAAAATTAAATCATATATTCATAATTAGAAAATTGGACCTAAAATTTTAAATCCAATCTTATCTTACTACTTTATAAAAAGTTCGTTTTTAAAAATACCACATAAAAATATTTATTAAAAAAAAAAACTTCCATTTTTTTTCTTTTTTCTTTTTTTCCTTGGCTGGGCGCTGCGATGCTGCTGCTGCAGCCCAGTCAGCACTGCAGCACTGGTTTTGGGCGCTGCAGTGGCCAGATTTGGCCCCCAAAATTTCCCCTATTTTGCATAAACTTTGAAAAATTGTATTTTCAAACCGTCGAGAATTTGACAAAAGTTTCTCCATAGAAAATGTTCTTCTATTTGTTTTCTAAATCTTTCATGTTTATGACCAAGTCTAATTTTGACCAAAAGTACTTTGTTTTTTCAAATATCCGAAACTCAACAGTTTTTAACAATTTTCATCTAAAAATCAAAATTTCACTTCTAAAAAATTTTGAAATTCTTACATAAACACCAAAGTTCAATGTTCCATAGTTTTTCTAATTTTTCTTAATAGTTTCCATATAATAGAAATACATTTGAATTTTTAAAACTCTTAATGAACGGATTGAAGTTCAAAATCTTCGATTTAAGTTTGATTTTTAAAAATTTTGTACTATCCATTACATAAACATGAACATATAAACAATAAGAAACTCTATATTGTCAAACCACCAATTTTAGAAATTTCTATAGCATTTCTACATAAATATGAACCCATCAAATATATAGATATATATTATACTAATATACTAAAGGATAGGGGCTTTTTACTATTCCATATATTGAAAGGATGAATTTGCCCTTCAATTTTTGCCAGCCGGTTGCCTTCTTCGCGGTGAATGGACGCTTTTGTCCTTTAATCATTGTGAGGATGATTTTGCCCTCCTGTGTTTGCTTACCGGTTCCTTCCTCCGCAGTGGAAGGACGATTTAGCCCTCCAAACCCTAATATTCCCCTTCCTTTCTTGCTTCTGCCGCTCATAATCCTCTCCATTTTCTCTCTCTATTCTTGATGTTCTACCTTTGTCTCTCTCTCTCTACTGTTCTTTCTCTCTCTTTCCTTATTTCTCAGAGTTTTGGCTTCCAAATCCAAGATTTTGGTTTATTTTCTTCTCTCCGTCACTCATTCCCTCTTTTTCACTCTCGATTTTTATTGTTGATGATCTTCTTTTTAGTGTGTTTGTTCAATCCGAAGCTTGAAGTGTGGTTTTTCTTTTTTTTTTTTTCTTTTTTTTTTTTTGGGTTTTTGTGTTGAAAGGTTTAGATGACTCTTTGTATTGAAAGTTTAGATTATGATTTTTGTACGGTTGTTTTCTTCTTCATTACTGTTTCCGTTTTTTTTTTTTTCCTTTTGTTATTTTTTGACTTAGTGTTGATTTTTTTTTTCTTGGGTTTTCTTTTCTTTCTTTTTTCCGAACGGTGAGTTCTGATTTTTGGATTTTTTTTTTTGGTAGTTGTCTCCGAACCCTAAATTTTGAATTTTTTTTTCTTGGTCCATCTTTTTGTTGGGATTTTAGATTGTTAGATTTTTTCCCCTACGTTTTCTCTTCTTTCTTTTTTCCGAATGGTGAGTTCTGACTTTTGTTTTTGTTTTTGTTTTTTTTTTTTTTGTGGTTGTCTCCGAACCCTAAATTTTGAAAAAAAAAAATTTCTTGGTCCATTTTGTTTGTTTGTTGAGATTTTATATTGTTATTATTGTTGTGTGTGTGTGTGTGTGTGTTTTTTTTTCTAATTGTTTTTTTTTTTTGGTCTTTTTGTTATTTTTTTAACCCACGGTTTTTGTGTTAAAGGTTTACATAGGTTTTTATATTAAAGATTTAGATTTCGATTTTTGTTCTGTTGTTTTATTGTTCATTACTGTTTGCAGTTTTTTTTCCCCTCCCTTTTGTTATTTTTTAAATTACTGTGGGTTTTCTCTTATTTGTTTTTTTTCGAACAATTAGTTTTGATTTTTTTTTTTTTTTTTTGTGTTGTCTCTGAACCCTAAGTTGTGATTCTTGGCGGTTTTATTTTTTATTGGTACGTTTTTTGTGTTGGAAGTGTAGATTTTAATATTTATTGTGTTGTATTTCGGTTCATTGTTGTTTCTGTTTGGTCTCTTTTCTCCGGTTTTGTTCTTTTCTCATTGACTGTTCATTCTTTTTCTTTTTTATTTTGAGTATTTTTTTAATCTATTTTTTTTGAGTTTTTGGTTAGTTTTTGGAAACAAATGCAGAGCAAAAAACTTAAAGAAAATATAGGGTATGTTGTTTTTTTTTTTTTTTTTCTCTTTATTTTAGTACTATTTTTGCTTTATCTATATATATAATGATATTTGATTTTTGTTAATTTGTTTTTGCAGATTGGAATAATAATGGTGTCAAAATGGATGAATGCAAGTATCAAGTGGAAGATTGAAGTCTTTTTCTTTGTTATTTTGTATCATTGTATTTTTTCTCTTTTTGGTCCCCGGGTAATATTTTACTAATTTTGTTAGCAAGTTTGATATCTGTATTTTGTATGTTGATGTTTTTTTATTATATTTAGGATTTGTAGTTCAGTTTGTATATTATGAGTTTTTTTTTCGTCAAATTTTTATTTTATGTGGTCTGATTTTGTTATAAATAGGACATTTTTTTTTATAATGGTTGATTATGATTAAGTTAATGTTTGTATGGTGTTTTATTATTATCATTTTTTATTTTATTGTATCTAATCCATGAGAAATTATTGTTCTGTTTAATAACTGTATTGCATCATTTAGTTAGATTTTACTGGATTATTAGACCTTTGTACTACTTAATTTGGTGGCTGTAATCACATTACATGATCTATCCTTAACATTTAATGCTTTTAAATTGTCTTTTTTTTTTTTTTGTTGCAATTGTCTCATTTGCTGTAAGTCTGTGGTTTACTGTCTCATAATTACTTTGACTAAGATTTTTTACAGATGCAACTTTGCCATTAATGCAGCTAATTTTGTTAAAATCTTTTATCTCTTATCTGTTTTGTGTGTGTAAAAAAAATTTTCCCTCCCTGTTGCAACAACTCTACTTTTTTCATTTAGTTGACTCTCTCTTATAAATAAACTCTCTCTTCATTTATTACTTCATTTCTATCCTTTAGCATTAATGCATCTGTGAAATCCTCTTAACTACTCTGCTTTGAAACTTCATTCACTTCTGTGCAAACCTGCCTTTTTATTTAGGTACTGTTCTTATTTAAAACTGTTAATTAGTAGTGATTATTGTTTTCATTTTGTTTATTCTTAATGGTTTCTTTCTTGGTTTTTCTGTTGATTTTATATATTACTTTTCTTATATTATCTCAACATGTTTATTATTATGATGATGATATTGTGAAGAGATGCAATTTTTTTTTAAAATTGTGTTGTACTTCTTTTCTCTGTTTCTGGTTTTTTTTTTTTTTTTTTTTTTTCAAATCGGATAGTGTACACAGTTCTTTTTCTCTTATTTGTGAATGTTTTGTGAATACTATTGTTATTATAAGTTACATGATTATATTATATCTGGTAACTTTATTGTTTGGTATTTTTTTTTTCCTTTCCCTGTAGTTGTTTCCATGTTCTGTTGTTGTAAATGTTTTTGACAATAAGTTTTGAGTTACAATTTTTGTATGCTATGATGATTTCTATTCAAATTTACAATAATATATATACCATATTTATTGTCTAATTTAGTATATGTTACTGAATATGGTATTATTGATAGAATATGTTAGATAACTGTTATATACTATTTGACCATCTTTATTGTTGCCGTGGATGTTTGGAATTTGTGTCAGTTTTGTTTTTGTCACAACATAATAGTACCGATTATATTACAGTTTTTATGTTATGGTAATATTTCAAAATCTTTTTTTTTCATATTTTCCCCTTTTTTCCGTTTTTCCTTTTTCCCTTTGCTTTCTGTATTCGGTGGAAGCATTTATAACTTTTTTTTTTTGTTGACACATTTTCAGACATTACACTTGGTAGCTATCAAAGATGATGTTGAATTGTATTTTGGTTATTGTTGACAAATATTCTTAATGATAAAAGAGCTCTGAGCGTGCAACAAAATATTTAATAATATTTTTAAAATATTTTTTATAGTATATATATATATGTATATATTATGTTATTTATTTAGATTAGTGTATGTAATTAAATATAATTCAGACTTAAATTTGTGTTTTTTCACTATCTTGCATTATTATTATTATTATTTTTTTGCTTTATTTTTTGTTTTGTAGTTTGATATATATATATATATATATATTTTTTTTTTTCGTTTAACTCTTATTGCCTGGCGATTTTTTTTTTCATTACATTGTTGAAATATTTAAATTTATTAGAACAATTTCTGTATTTAAATGTTTTAATAATTAGAAATTATTGTAATCATATTTGTATAGTTTAATTTCTTTTGTCATGTAATCCTATAGTATAACAATATATTGTTATTTTGTATAGATTTCTATTTTAAATTGGGAAATTAACTGTTGATAATGAATAAAGACAATTTAATTTATTTATTATTTGATTTAATAAATGTAAGTTTTTATTGAAGAAAAAAAATCCGTAGGAAAAAAGGAAAAAAAAAAAAAGAGAGTAGTAGATAACAAGTTAGTGAATTTGGTTTTTTTTTTTTTAATTAATCCAGATTAAATTTTTTATTCTGTATAAATTTTTATTTTGTTTAAAAACATAACTAATCATAATAAATAAATAACTGATCATAGTGAATAAAAATAACTAATTTATTATTTAATTTAAGAAATGGAGGTTCTCATTAAAAAAAACTTAAAAAATTGTAATAAGAAATAACATTTTGATCAATTATTGTATATTATAAATAGATAGAATTGAACTAATAAATTTTTTTATGTTCGTACAGAGAGGGGGAGATAGAATGGAGAAGGGGAAAATAAATAAAAAGTTGGTGGTTATAATTCCATATATTAACAAAATGAAAACAATATTTTTTTCAATTAATTTTAATTATGCAAAATAAAAGAATATGTATAAAACAATATATAAGAATTATAAAACGTTAGACTCAAAAACTTTTAGATGAAGGAAAAAAAAACAAATTAACATAATAAAAAAATTTGTTTAACTAATAAGTACAATTTTTTAATAAAATAATATCACATATACCTAAAAAAAATTTAAACAAACTAAACTACTAAATAAAAACAATATTTTCTTTAATTATTTTTACCTATATAAAATAAGACTACATGAATAAAACAATATATAAGAATTATTAAATATTAAATTTAAGAAAATTAACAAGGAAAAAATTTAATAATTTAAATTAAAAAAATTTAAATTAAATAACAAAATATTAAATTCAAAAAAATTTAAATAATATAAATTAAAAATAATTGATGGAAATTTATAAATATATGATCTCAATAAATTTAGAACAAGGTGAAAAGTTATAGATTTTTCCTTTTTTTTAATGAGATTTTATTATAAAAAATAAATATTTATAATAATTGCAACTAAATTATTGTTAATGTTGTATATTAATATTGTTCTTTAAAATTAGTTTTTTTAAATGTGTAATATATTTCTACATTTATTTATTTATTTATTATTTTTTAACTACATTAATTTAAGTTATTAAATTTTTCTTACTGTCGAATTTTTAGATTTTTAATTTTATTTATTATTTATAGTCTTTTATTTGGAATGTGTTATTACATTTTGTTATGATGAAAAAAAAATTTATGTTTAATGTTTTATTTTAAATTTAATATTTAATATTATTGTGTTATTACTATTGCACACTTTTTTTAGTAAATAAAAAATGCATAATGTTTTTTTTGTTTTATATGTATAATATTTATCTTTTAACATTATTTTATACTATTTTATTTATGTTTTATATTAAAGAAATCAAAGTTAAGAAAAATGAAAAGTAAAACTTATAAAGATACAAATGATTCAAAACATTCAAAATGTCAGAAAAAAACAAAATTATACAAATAATAATGAAGCATCCACATCAACAAATGTACATTTTTCAAACAATCAGTTTGAAGAATTAAATACATAGATTATTACTGGTTTTCGAACTAGATTTATTAAATTATCTTCAACTTATGACATTGGCGAAGGAACATCAAGTCCGTTTTCGAAGGATTATAATTTATTGTAGATTCAAAAAAGTAATTTCTTTATCTTTAAAACTTTCTTTATGTTTTTTTTATAAAATTATAAATTTGAAGAAAATTTTTTACTTACAATTTTTTTTCTGTTTTCTTTTTTACGTTAAATTTTTTACTTAGATTTAAATGATGAATATATCGATATTGGAGACTGTAATTATGTATGCCAATATTGTGAAGCATTATTTTGGAAGAATGAACAAACACATAATACATATCCACCAAAATTTTTTTTATGTTGTCAAGATGGAAAAATTATGATACCTTTAAGGAAAAAAAAAAAAAAAAACACCACCAATTTTAGATGATCAACTATTAAATTATTATGAAGGACCTTTAAGTATAAATTTCAAAAAAAAAAATTAGAATTTATAACTCTATGTTTGTTTTTACTTCATTTGGAGCAAATATTCAATTAGATATTACTAATTCATCAGGATCATATATTTTTAAAATTAGTGGACGGATTCATCATTTAACTGGATCTTTACTTCCAATTAATAATAATCCTCCAAAATTTACTTAATTATATATTTATGATACAGAAGATGAAATTCAAAATAGAAAAGCAACATTTTCAAACAATCATGATTTAAATAATTTAAATGAGATTATCGTTCAAAAATTAATTATAATGTTAGATGAAAAAAAATAAATAGTTTAACTTTTTAGAAGCGCCAGAGATATTTATAAACATAATCAAATACCATCACTGAAACTAAGATTAATTGGAAGATGACAAGAAGATAGTACACAATATGATCTTCCAACTTCAACAAATATAGGTGATTTAATTGTTGAAGACTTTGGTTTATATAAGAAAGGTAGAGATATTACTGGAGAATTACAAAAAATCAATAAACTTCACCCATCTTATATGGCATTACAATATCCATTGTTATTTCCTTATGGAGAAGATTGATATATAATTGATATAGAATGGAATCCTAATATTATTGATAGACAACCATGTAGAAATTGAATATTAATGAGATTTGCTTTTCAACTTCAACAATGATTACATGAAGGAAATACATTATTTAGAGCTATACGGCTTTTTCAACAATACATTGTAGATAGTTATGCTTTTATTGAAGAAGATCGTTTAGACTATGTTAGACAAAATCAAAATAATTTAAGATATGAAATTTACAATATGATCTTCCAACTTCAACAGATATAGGTGATTTAATTGTTGAAGACTTTGGTTTATATAACAAAGGTAGAGATATTACTGGAGAATTACAAAAAATCAATAAACTTCACCCATCTTATATGGCATTACAATATCCATTGTTATTTCCTTATGGAGAAGATTGATATATAATTGATATAGAATGGAATCCTAATATTATTGATAGACAACCATGTAGAAATTGAATATTAATGAGATTTGCTTTTCAACTTCAACAATGATTACATGAAGGAAATACATTATTTAGAGCTATACGGCTTTTTCAACAATACATTGTAGATAGTTATGCTTTTATTGAAGAAGATCGTTTAGACTATGTTAGACAAAATCAAAATAATTTAAGATATGAAATTTACAAAGGTATCCAAGATACTATAATTAGAAGTAATACAAATGCATAAGCAATAGGAAAAATAATTATTTTACCATCATCTCATACAGGAAGTCCAAGATATATAATTCAAAATTATCAAGATGTAATGGCGATCTGTAGACATTATGAAAATCCTAATATAATTTTAATATTCACATGTAATCCCAAATGGTCAGAAATCAAGAGAAGTCTAAATATAATCGTAGGATAAAAATCTGAAGACAGACTAGATATTATAAGTAGAATATTTAAAATAAATTAGACCATCTGTTAAATATATTAAAATCATGTGATATTTTTGGAGCTATAATAGCAGGTGAGTTGATTTATTCTATATACAAAAAATAATAATAAATTATCAAGTATTATTATAATACCTTATTATAATAAATTAAAAAAACTAACATTGTTGATATGTTTGTTTTTTTTATTGCCCTTTTTTCTTTTTTAGATTGAACATATTTCTAAGACAATATACAATAATTTCCATAATAATTTTCAAGATATTAATTATCTAAAACAACGTGTGAATACTTAAAAATAAGACAACTGATAAAATAAATAAATATATATTATCTACGGTACCTACAGATACAAAAATTTATTATAGTTGTGATACTATTCTTTTATCATCTGGAAATCTCAAAGAATTAAATCTTTTATATCTACCTGAATTTTTACATACTCTTAACTTTAATGGTCTTCCTCCACATGAATTAAAACTCAAGATTGGAATTCATGTTATATTAATTCGAAATCTTAATCAATCAATGGGTTTATATAATGATACTAGAATGATTATTACATAATTAACAAATAGAATTGTCGAAGGATGCATAATTAATTCTAATGATATAAATGAAAAAGTTTATATACCTAGAATAGAAATGACAATTCATGAATCAAAATGGTCTTTTGTTTTAAAAAGATGACAATTTCGTTTAAAAATTTGTTATGCAATGACAATAAACAAAAGTCAAGGCTAATCTCTAAATAAAGTTGGACTATATTTAGAAGATGAAATTTTTAGCCATAGACAATTTTATGTTGCTCTATCTAGAGTGACTTCACCAAAATGTTTATATATTTTAATACACGATTCAATTAAAAAATATCCAAATTATGTTAAAAATATTATTTATAAAGAAATTTTATACAATATTTATCAAAAGTGACAAATTTCTATTTAAAAATGATATAATATTAATTTTGTGCTAATTTATTTTATCACAAAATAATATTTGCAGTGTTCAAAATTATATATATATATATATTACTGTTATTTATAGAAAATGTTCAGTCCAATACAAGTATTGAAGCTAGGAGAAGCACATCAGACTATATGTGCTTGAGTGTGTCGGCTATGGAGGAACACATACTATAAGACTGGACAATTAATAAGCCTTGATTGCTTATTAGTTGACAAACAGGTAACTCAATGTATTTCTTATAAATATTATATTACTAATAAAATATATCTCAGGTTATTATTTAAAATATAAATAATAATACTAATATATAAATATGTATTTTTTTTTAATACAAAATGAAGCAATACACGGTTTTATTCGTGCGAAAGATACTGAATTCAAAACGAATAAAATACAAATAGGCAATATATATGAAATCATCAACTTCTTCATTATGAACAACAAACAAAAGTATAAGATTGTTCCTCACGTAGCAATGTTGCAATTCGCAAGATCCACTGTTTTCAAAAACGTTGAGGAAGACATATCAGAAATACCTCAACACAAATTTAATTTTGTAGAGTTTGATCAATTAACATCAAAAGTTTACATGATTGATCTTTTGTCAGGTAAACTATATTTGATATTTATATTTGTTAATTTGTAATTAATAATTAATAAATTAATTCTATAAAAATTAACAAATAATCACTTTTTACTTATTATGTTGTATTAGATGTGATTGGTTGCGTTACCTCAATCAAGGGTATAGAAGAATACACTATAAATGATAGATCGGTAAAAAGACGAGGTTTAGTTATTCAAAATATTAGGTAACTACAAATAATATATTATTAAAAACATATTTTTAAAAATCTTATAATTTATTATTAATAAATTATTTATTTGTATTTATTTTATTCAATAGAGAAGAAACGCTTAATGTCATCTCTGGGGAGAAATTGGAGAAAACTTTGATGAAAATGCAATCCAGGCAATGTCTGAACCAGTCATAGTAGTATTTTCAGCAATGACGGCCAAATAATATATGGGTAAGTATATATACAACAACTAAAAATAATTTTTCCATTCTTCTATATAAAAAGAATTAAAATTTTATATCATTAATCATTAACTATTATGATTATATACATAAAGGTGGACTTTATGTTGTAAGCACCACTGGTACTTCATACTACCTTGATCCAGACATTGCTGAAAGTAAAAAAAAAAAAAGTATTATAAATTTTTACTCATAAATTATCATAATTATTTATATTTATTAATTTTTTAAAAAAATATTAACTTCATTTAATATATTAATTTTCTATAGATTCATTCATTCTATCCAAAGAATTGATTTTATTGCTGGATCAACAAAAACACCATTATCATTGGAGGAATAAAAGATTGTCAACTGAACAACAATTGCAAAACTTCAAGCTCTAGATTCATGCCAAAATCAAGTAAATATTTTATTATTATATATGAAATATAAAATATAATTTAGTAAACATTATTAATATTAATATTAATTTATCCAACAAGAGATGGAATTCACTGGTAAAGCAACTATTATCGAACTTGATACTTACTAAGGTTGGTTCTACAATACCTGTCTAAGATGTTACAGATAAATAAAACAATCAAAGACATCATGGTAGTGTGATAGTCATGGATATTTAACCATAATACCAATAACTTGGTAATATACTTTATCTCTATCATAAAAAAAATTAACATATATAAATACCCAAGTAATTAAAAATTAAATAAATATTAAATATTTTCAACGGGTACAAAATTAATGCGCGAATCAAAGACAGCACTGGAGGATGAACATTGTCATGTTTGGAAAAACTGTGCAATCATTAATAAATAAACCTTGCTCTACTTTGACGATCCAGGAAGGATACACCGATCCAACTATTATCATTCCTATCCTGAACCAACTGAAAGGCATGTCAAAAATATTTGTTATCCAATTTCATCTCAAAGATGTTTTTATTAATAAGTCATTGTAAAAACTTTTGATGATGATGTGTAACCAATGTTATTGCCTGCACCGACAACTAAGACTTTTCAAGAAATTCCACTATCGCCAATCTCTTTTGACCCAGAGACCCCCCAACTAGGAGGCAAAAAGACAATAAAAAGATAACTTACTTTTACCGAACCTATTATTAAAGAAGTAGAATCACGGTATATTGCTATTTATATATGTAACTGTAACGACCCGCCTAACATAGACCGTTACCTTAAATATCTTATTTTACATACTTACTTACTTACGTAATCGGCGGAATTTTTTTATTTTTTATTTAAGGCGTGAACTCACACGAATACGTACGTACTCATAAACGTTTACTAAATAAAATCCTCTGAACATAAAAAGAAAATATACATATAATAAACCAAACGCGTAGTGGCCATCATCCCATATTTCACAACTAGCAGTGCCATACTCCACCACCTTGCATCACATATTGCCGCTAGGTTGTTTACCTCCAGTACGTGAGCTTTCGCTCAGCAAGTACAACTTTCACATCTGCAAAACAAATCATAACGATGCATGAACCATTTTTGCTTCATTATGCTTCATTATGCTTTCTTATCTTAACATACTATGGGCCCCTTAACATAACATAAGTGTACGTATCGTGGCATGCAATCATGGAGTGGTTGGGGTGGCCAGTCCATTTCTAACTCAAACCATGAACCAAACCTGACCTAACGTAGGTTGGTACAACACAAGGCAAGCTTGCTTGCCATCATACATAATTTTTCATCATTTCATACTTTGGTCTTAGTCTTATCATATGAATTGGTGAACATGCTTCATGATGTCACACATAGATAAATCATAAGTCATATCATGACATTTCATAAACTCTAAACAAATCATACATCATATCGTTGCATAAACTTTAACACATCAGGTAAGTAAACAAACAAACAGCCTATGCTGTAGGCGGAGTTGTATTTACCTCGTATACTATATCCTAAGCTTTGTTGCTCCAAGTCAGGTCGTAACAACAGGCTACCTTCTGCTATTACAAAGGACATAGGGTAAGCATTCTATAAACCATGATCATAAAATGTTGGTAACCTAACCAACATCCATACATAACCTTAGTTATATGTCCCCCATACATATCTATGATAACTTACTTGGTTACTTAAAAGTAACCCTAAGATTTATAGCTTATCATACTTAGATCATATCTTGTTAGGTTACTTAGAGTAACCTTGGGTACTAAGCCCAAATCATACATGAATAGTTTTAGGTTACTATTCCTAACTTTGGGCCTAAGCCCTATTACTTTCAATCCATATCCCATTAGGTTACTATGAGAAACCCTGGGTTTTAGGCCCAACTAATATACTTAGTAATTGGTTAGGTTACATTGGGTAACCCTTAGTGTGAGCCTTAGTCAAGCTTGGGTCAAACTCATTAGGTTGCTAAAGCCCAAATTCCTAAGTTATATCCTATTGGGTTACTATAGGTAACCTTGGGCTCTGGGTCCAATCCAGTAACTTGGATGTTCTACCTGGTTACTGTTGGTTGCCATTCTGTTACCAAGTTGTTAAGACAACTTGTGGTCCCTTTACTTATTTTTCTTGTCTTGGAAAACTTAGTATTACTTGTCAATTTCTCTTTATATACAAAAATCCTTGTTCAACTCTTATCTTGTTTACCAAAAATTGTAACTCTTTGAGTAGGGATAGTAAAAATTGCTAAATGTTGGAAACTGCCTTTGGGACAATTTCCTACTACCAACTTATCAGTATGTGTGCAGGAATTTCCTTTTTCTTGCACTGTGTTTTGAAAATCCTGTGCAGGAATTTCCTGTTTCCTGCATAGTTTTAGGAATCCAATTTTATTTAAAAATCTGGGTTGAATCTGAAAAAGTTCTCTTCATGAAAGTTTTAGATCTCAAAAAACCCTACAACTTTCGTGTTTTGCTCAAAACCCAGTTCGCTTCTAACTTACTCATTTCCCGTGTTGAACCTGCCTGGCCGTACATGAAGTTTGGGCATGACAAGGTTCGGATTTTTGTAAAAACCAAGGCCATTGGAGCCTTATTTGTAACGACCCGCCTAACATAGGCCGTTACCGTACTTACATACATACTGAACTTTTTATGCTTACTTACATACTTACGAAAAACAGCAGAAATTTTTTTCTTTTTTTGCAGACATAAAAGCGTGTATCGTGAACATCACATAACAGTGTCTTTATCGAAGATACTTAACATTAAATAATACATAAGAAACAAAACGTGTAGCAGCATCGATCTCCCACATTTCACAGTTTGCCCCGCCACGCCCTTCCATCTTGCATCACACATTGTTGACAAGTTGTTTACCTACAGCATAGACGTAAGACAATGAGCTTTCGCTCAACAAGTACAACCTCCTATACCGCGACATACACAAACATAATTTACCCCACCTATTCTATCTTAACTTATCATTTACTTCGAAACTTAGCTCATCATACATATCGCACCACATCATAACTTCATTCATCATAACATAACATACATATCATAATGCATGGTCCATTTATGCTCGTATTATGCTCAATTCATTCTTAGCTTACTTTCATTACTTATCTTACTTATGGGCCCCTTACTTGAGTGTACGTACCGGGCGCGCAACTATGGAGTGGTTGGGGCGGCCAG